>OY735228.1:48759253-48764253 GCA_963457665.1 Thysanoteuthis rhombus
AGCAAATAGTGATATACATTCTTATTAATAATGGCGACGGGGGTGTTGTAGAGGTAAATTACAAATCAAAAAGAGGCTGTTTGCAAAAAAGGTTGAAAACCACTGGTCTACGCTCACAGAACTGAACCCACACAAATAGATTGGAACCCACAACAAACAACTTGGTTTCAAATCTCCATGCAACGGGCTAGCATAGGTCGATCAATATGCCCGAAGTCTAACATAGATATTAGCTGAATTTGATCTGAAATTTTCAATGTATAATGTTCGATCTATGGAGATGCCTTGGGTTATGAGCATTAATAAGGGAAACGATAATGTTAGAAAGTAAAATAAAAAAATTGCTTAGACTGCTGTCTGTCTGTCTGTCTCTCTCTCTCTCTCTCTCTCTATATATATATATATATATATATATATATAATTTTTTCTTGTTTCCGAATGACTTGTTTCTCGATTGATTAAAAGTTTGGACGAACTATCAGAAGTTCGTATTGCAACTTTTCAAGCGCTTTCGACCATTATTAGCCATTTGTAAGAAGTATCCTGAATGTCCATAGTTGAAACGTGCTTAAACGAGAAATTGCTGCATATATATATATATATATATATATATATATATATATATATATATATATATATATATATACACACACATATATATATATATTTATATATATATATATATATAAATATGAGAATCACAAGGATATGTCAACATTTCGTGCCTTTCGTACTCATCTGCAGGCAGTTAATCCACAAGAAAAATCAAACTACAGGTTGCTGATGAGTGCAAAAGATATGAATTGTTAACATTCGCTGGTTACATGTCTTTGTAATTCTTATGTTTTATTTAAGTAATAAAAGCTCTATTTACTGTGTTGAAAATTGAGTCTGTGATCAAACATGTACATCGGATACAATCTGTTTTCATTAGTTTTCTGTTTGCTAATCCAGAAAATATATTTGAGAACACACATATATATATATATATATATATATATATATATATATATATATATTCATATAGGTATATATATGTGCATGTATTCATGTTTCTGTATATGTGTGTGTGTACTTTTAGCGGTTTCGAATAGATATAAATTGTGATGGATTGGTAAATATGTTAGATGGAGGCAGAATTAGATGGATTGATAAATAGCTGGCCATATATTTGTCATTCATGGTCATCCTCCCATGTCTAGTACGTTAAGGCTGTTTTGTGTAACAATAGGGACAATCAGTTTAGCATGTGAAAAGCAATTGACATAGTTTGGCTTACCCTCCCGTTTTGTCCCTGACAAAGACTTCCTTCACACAATCACACGTATGTTTCGGACAGGGTACAACTTGTACGTACAGACGCACCCATCTGTGAATTCAAGTGGCACAAAAAAAACATAGTTGCGTAGTCAGCCCAAATCTTTCGACACTTGCGTGACTTGGATTCAATCAATCCATATTCGCTACAGAATCAGTGGATAATTGCGTTCTGTTCAAAATGGAATAATAGAAGTTCTCTATAAATATTAAGGAGAGTAGAGACAGCGGAAAGTGTGTCAGTATTGTCCCCTGTGTGCTTGCAACGGTAATACATCATTATCATCAGTCTCTTAACGTCCGTCGTTGGACATAGACATTCCCAGGTTCGCCACAATTCTCTATCGTGGGCGTTGCAGAGCCAGTACTATCCGAATTTGTTCAGCTCGTCTCTCCATCTAATACTTAGCCGGCCTCGGTTTCGCATGTGATCTCTAGGGATCAATGTCGTGAGTCGTGACGTCCATCAGTTGTCTACCATTCTTGCAACATGGCTAGCCCAATGCTATATGAGATTTTTTATGGATTTTATGATGTCCCTGACTCTTGTCTTCTCCCAGATGTATTGTGCTGTCTTGTGGTTTCTCCATGGGAAGTTTAACATGATTCTTTCGCGTGCACGTTGACGTTGCATGGTTCTCAATTTTCGGATCTGTCTCTTGGTTAGGTTCCATATTTTAGTTCCATAAGTGAGTTTTGGGAAGATGCATTGGTTGAACACCATTCATTTTAGGATTAATGGGATCTTCTTATTTTTGATGGTTGAACTTGCTCTGCCGAAGGCTAGCCATCCTAAGGTGATTCTTGATGCTTGATTTCTTCTTCTTTTGAGGGTTTTGTGGATATTCGTTGTCCTAAGCCCTAAGTAGATGCAGTGGTCTACTATCTCCAGTTCTGTGTCCTCGATTTTGCTCTTAGTGTTTTTATCTCTGATGTGGTTGTTGCACATGACCTCCATTTTGCTGAAGTTCATGTGTCGGCCGACTTTCTTGCTCTCTTCATTTAGCTCATCTACCATTAGTTGGAGGTCGAGTAGGTTCTCTGCGAAAAGGGTAATGTAGTCTGCAAATCTGAGGTTGCTCAGATACTCGCCGTCTATTTTGATTCCTTTATTCTCCTTGTCTAGTCTTCTGAAGATCATCTCGAGGCAGACTGTGAAGAGTTTGGTGAGCTGGTATCACTGGTCTTACCATTTTTCAGAGCAAAGAGGGCTTCGAGTCTCTATGTAACCTGATAAAGGAGCTGCTGTGACTGTGTTTATGTTGCAGCACTTTGATGTATACGGGATCTACACCTTGTAGAGTGGCCTCCATGACCTTTGGGATTTTTACTGAGTCGAACGCCTTTTTGAAGTCGATAAATGCTACGGCGAGTGGTAGTTTACATTCTGCTGCTTTTTCTTTATGCTGATTTATCGAGTGCAGGTGGTCCATGGTCGAGTAGCTTTGGCAAAACATTTGGAATGTTCATCCATCTTTTTTACTTCATACTGAATGAACAATTCACAGTTATGGCACAAAAGAACTCTATCATCGTTTCTCTTCAGCCCACTCTAACTTCGTTTTCTTCTGCTTGGTCGTTGTGTTAGTGATTGTTTTCCTTTTGGCTTTTCTGTACGTAAATTCCGTTTCAATCGACCAATTTCATATTATTCTCTCACAAACACTGACTGCTGTTTTTGTCCACTTGTTTCTCATTTGTTTTCAAGGCATATTGCTTTGAGTTTTCTATCCTGATGCCTTGACGTTTTCCGGCGTTTACCCGTATGTTTTCTCTCATAACCTTCCCATTTTATTCATACTTGTACCAAAATTTTACACACAGTTGGCTGGGCACGACCAGCATCTTTTGCCACAATACAGACTAGATTTTTCTCTCGAAGGAGGAGTTTTGTAATCCTTTCTATTATGTCAATTGATAGCAATCTTGTGGAAGCCATACCTCTTCAAATTAAATCAGTCCAATAATAAGTTCATCAGTTCGTTACGATTTTTGCAATTACCCTCTTTTAATGGTGGACTATTAGGTATATTTAGATTTATGCTGATATTTTTTTGACTAAATGCTAATAACAAGGTAATTCTGTCATCTTTCTCTCAGTATAGACAGATTTCATAATTAGTTCCTGTACGTGATCAGGAAAAAAACACCAATAATTTGAATGATTTGATCTATTTTCTTATAAGTTTGTTTCGTGTAGACAGAATGTTCAGTTATTGGGCAAAATTTTTTTTTGTTTTTTTTTTTTTGATCGAAACACTGGATAAACATCCTCTTAGTGTGCTGATTCCATTTTTTGCTATGCGTAGTATATAGACATTTGATATAACTTATAAGAGATATTAGATGATTTCTGTTTTCTAAACTTGAGATGACCCCCGTTGGCCTTACAATGATCTAACGGTTATCCCCCTGATGTAATTTAGTGGTATATATTTTTTCATAAGAAAAAAACATGATTTATCTACAACCCTTTCAGGTTTCACTTGCTTACCCACTCACTGCACAAATCAAATAAACACGAACAATATGATTTCCGGACAAACCTCGAAAGTTTCACATACTCACTCACTCAACATAATTTACGGCGTCCAAAATCAATTCATCTCTTTATTCAAAGCAATATAGTTTATATTTTTGATATTATTTTTTTAGAAAATCTTGTAAACCTTGGATGATTTTACAGATAAGAGGAGTTCTCTATTTCACGCTCATAAATAAGGAATTTAAAGAAATATTTTATCACTCTGTCTATCTTACTATATCATGAACAGTGTGAATATAAATATCATCTACACCATATTTGAAATGATCAACTTTTCCACTTGAGTTAAGTCACTTTTCAATTAAACCTCATATAAAATTGGTAATAAGTAAACATGCAATTACGTAATTACAAACTGAATGGGTTTCTATTATGGGGAATGTTTGGTGGGGTCAATTTTTCAAAGTAAGATTATGTCAAAATTGTCCGTTAATTTGTGACTGGCAGCATTCAAGCTCATTTTTTGAAGGTTCATTATGACCACCGTCCACCCTTTTCTCAGTTTTTTCAATTGATCATCCCTGACAAAAGGGAGTTTTTCTCATGACGGTTTCAACTGAATGACCAATCAGACCTCTTTCTAGTTAGCCTCGTTCGGGA
Organism: Thysanoteuthis rhombus; assembly: GCA_963457665.1. Taxonomy (NCBI): domain Eukaryota; kingdom Metazoa; phylum Mollusca; class Cephalopoda; order Oegopsida; family Thysanoteuthidae; genus Thysanoteuthis; species Thysanoteuthis major. Next base: position 48,763,716 of record OY735228.1, read on the forward strand.
AGATCAACCACTTTGGATGATAATTATTTGACGGTACCTGTTCAGGCAGATCTCCGTTGAAGTACGAGAGAATTACCGTAAAAACGAACAATGCTGCATTTTCAATCATATATGGGTACTCCCCGACTTACGACATCCCGACTAACGATATCCCGACTTACGACATCCCGACTTGCAACCATCCACACATACAACCAAAATACGTTGATATAAAAAATCATTTCGATATATACTTATACTCGTAATTCAAGAATAAATGCTTGATTGCACGAGTGTATAAAAACTGATAAAGAGCACAAAGTATATAAATTGTACCCGTTGACTGAATTATTCAAACATACTATGTCAATACCATGGATACATAATACTCTTGGTTGCACCTGTGTTATTTGTTTTTTTAAATCAACAGAACGATATTTATACCCATGAAACACGTAATGAATGAGTGGAATAGATTACATTTTGAAACAGGGGATAGCTTGACGAATCAGGAATGAACCTGACGTCATAAAAACGCGAAGGCAGGGAGTCCAGTTTT
>OY735228.1:48769253-48771753 GCA_963457665.1 Thysanoteuthis rhombus
ATTTCCTGAAAATCTGTAATTTTTGAGGGAAGTTATATTTGAAAGTTCTATGAAAGGGGGTTATATTTACAAGGTAGCTATAATTCATAATTACACCCTTACTTTGAAATTCTCTTATTACTAGTTTCAGAAAAAAAAAATTCTTCATGGTTTTATGACGGGCTACGCATACCTGACCAGGTTTTTTTGAGAACTTTAAAGTATATCTCTTGCTTCCGTGTGTTGTCAGGTTTATAAATTTTACCCAGAAAATATGGGGATCACAGCTAGCCATACTACAGATCAAGCATTGTATGACTCTGGATAGTGTGCATTTGATTGTCATATGGATAGAAAGATAGACAGATGAATAGAGCAAGCATCATATTAGTTTTTAAGCAATATATACATATAAAAACAGGTAAATAACACTGAAGGAAATTACGTAAATTACATTAACAGACATTGGGAAATAGATGACTGAGAAGACACAAACAAATTTTGAAAAAGTGTTTTTAATATGTTTCAAGCTGTAAAGCTTCATAGAGTACACACACACACACACACACACACACACACATATATATACATATATATACATATATATATGTATGTATATATATATATATATATATATATATATATATATATATATGTCATAGATAAGTCTGAGTCACCAAATGATACAATTGGAATAGAATTTCAAAGTGATATAACACATTAATGATTATTTCTGCACCCATATCTTAGTGTTGCTGTTAAGAAATAGATGAAGCAGATATAGACAGTGATAGATTCCTTCAGCAACCTCATTTTGTTCTCAATTGTTCTGAGATTTTTTTGGAGGGGGTTTACTCTGTTCAAGTCAAAAGATACATTCACCGAGTGATAACGAGAGATCGTTTATACGTGAAAAAATATTGCTCATAATTATTTGAACAAGCTCTAAATCTGTTTTCACTTCCTTGTATTGCAGGCGCCATAATAGACTTGGAGCAGGAGAATCAAAATTTACTCATTAGTGTAGAAACTCTTCATAAAGCAAAGAGAGGAAATTTTTTTTAATATCTTTGATCAATTCTGAACAAGTATTGTGAAGGATAGGTATGAAAATTAACTTTTCCCTCATAAAACAATTTAATCCTTTTAAAAAAAACTTTTTCAAGAAATCAAGCATTCAAAATCACAAAACATGATTGAATTCATGCCTTGTTATGTTGATTTCAGAAATATTGGTTCGTCCTGACTCTTAAGTACTGTTCCTGTTCTTAACCGTCAACACCAAACAATGAAATGCCTAAAATAGGTGTTTGTTCAAATACTTATGACAAGTACTATATATATATATATATATATATATATATATATATATATATATATATATATATATATATATATATATATATATATATATATATATATATATATATATATATATATATATATATATATATATATATATATATATATATATATATATATACATATATACATATATATATATATATTTCTAGCATGACTCTAGCCTGACAACCGCCGTATTTTTATAATAATGTTTTATTGAGGTGAGCATTTTATCTGACTGTTGACTCTATTCTTCTACAAGTCATAAATTACGGAGGAGATTTGAATGGTTGCACAGTGGCTCAGTCATAAACACGTAAAATAGAAAAGAAAGAATGAATTTTTATTGAAATCGAAACTCTCTCCACACACACACAAACACACACACACACACACACACACACACACACATATATATATATATATATATATATATATATGTATATATATATATATATATATATATATATATATATCTTGTCGGGTAATTTGTATCAAAGTTTTGAGCAAGAGTAGGGGGTCCAGATGGATTTTTCTTGCAAATAAATACATCAATATTCCCCATATATTGGTCTACATACATTTTTATTGAAAAAAAAAAAATTATGTACAAAATAAATTTGACTCATATGATTAATATAATTTTTAGCACTAGGATTGTCAGAAGAGTTGAGTTTTAAAAAGTTTATCAAAGCAATTTACAACAGAATTGAAAAAAAATTAAATATATGTAGAACGCTTGACAGCGTCTCGTGTTGGGGATAATCGATTAAAACATCAATTAAAACATTGGAAGAAGGTGTAACCGATGTATTAGTTATATTTCTTATCTTTTGTCGGGCACTAATCACAATAAAGTCTAAATTTTCAAGATTCAAGTGGACACTAACTACGAACCCATTTACCATAAATTTATATTGCAAACTTGACCCTCACTCAAAAAATCTATTATGGGGGGATTTGGGAAAATGAAAACACGTTCTTTGTCTAGACAATAGAAAGAAAATGTTTAAATTTTCAGTCCTCTAACTTCATTATGTGGTCCGTTCTTGCAATATGTACGTACACCCATAGGTTTCTTCAGTTTTCAAGTTGGTCTAGATGCCTATGTTGATAGTTTAGTGACAGTTTCTGTTGACAGTTTTTAATAATTACGTGAACTTTACCTATATATTGG
>OY735228.1:48776753-48784253 GCA_963457665.1 Thysanoteuthis rhombus
ATGATTTTTGATTACTTGTTTGGGCAACAAATCGCGTGTCGCTTATTCCGATCAGTTGCCTCTTCATCGGGTGACGTTATTAACACCGGGTGTTGTCTGGTCACCGAAGGTAAACAACTGGCAGGTCCTGACTCGGAGACAGATTGGTCTATCAGATAGAGTTGGATCTTAGATACTCTTGCAATGGGATACCCCTCTTGGATTCGGGGCACTAAGGAGTATTAAGCTACTTTATCTGGTGATTCAATAATTCAAGTATTCTAATATTGATTTTTTTTTAAAGTCCTAAGACAAAATGTTATGTAAGAACAATCACCACTGATATTGTGCAGTAGGAAAAAAAATCATTGATAGAAACTTATTTGATTGGAAATATAACTTATTTAGTTAGAAAATGAACTCATGCAATCTTATTTTTGTTATCTGGTCACCTATGGTAAGCAGGTGGCTGGTGCTGACTGGGAGACGGACCCGTCTTCCAGGAACATTTACATTTACAATTACTGGTACAGATACGTTAGTAAAGGAAGATTCCCTTTGGGCCCACTACAACTGTGTGTTTTGTCTCTTTAATTACGAACTTTCGATTTTCTCTCATTTCTTTAAATATTCATTTCTTTTTTTTTAATTGTCCGCCCTTTCTAAACTCTATCCCAGCCACAAACTTGTACTACTTGAAACAAGTCTTGAAATATAATAGCTGGAGACATGTAAAAGTCAGATGTGACCTTTCCAGCTTCAAAATGGTGATCGAGTCGTACGGGCTGAAGTCAATGAGGTGGACGACAATAACCCTAAAACTAACACTAAAAAACAAACCATGGTTGCAAATTGCATATGGTGTTATTCTTGCAAACTTTGATTTTTTTTAATACCAACTCTAATTCGAGCTGTGACATATTTTCTTCATATCTTTGTTGCTGACATATCGTTCCACTCGATTCATTCCATGGCATTCTACAGATTCAAAATGTAATACCTGAAAGAGGTGGGAAGAAGAAGAGATTGGATAGTCTGTACAAAAGTTGGAATGCTGATGGCTTATCTCAAAATTGTAGACAACACATTCACAGACAATATAGAATTCGTGTCTCCCACTCAATATCACATGTAATTACGCTCAGATCAAAATTGATCAAGTATATCTATTTCTATGAGGATATCTGAACTTCTTATTGATGACAATCTTTTTTACTACTTGCTATCTTGATATCAAATATTCCCACAATCCCAAATATTCACCCAGGACTTCTTAGATCATACCATTTAGTCTTTATTCTAATTTTGACAGCAATTTTACTATTTACTGAGGTGAATGGCTGTCAGACAAGAACCCCAAGTTCAATGATGTATCCACCATCTGTGGTAGTTGTAGCAGGAGGTGATGGAGGAGGACGACGAAATAGAAGAGTCAACTGATTATCATACTTGTGAAATATTACGATATTGAAATATTTTGCAAGTTTCCAATAAAAAATTTTATATGGCCATTCGGGGCTGATCTTTTTTTTTTAAAGGGGTGGATTTTTAGCTTTTTGATACAAAAATGCAGGGCTCATAGATTATATCATGACATCAGCAGCAGGTAAAAATGGTCAGAATAGTGTACTTTTTGTGACGTAACACCTTTTAATGATAACGCACGTTTTAATAACGGCACATCTCTTCCTTCCTCCCTATTCCAATTATTTAACATAACTGGGCCGACTAACCGACTAAAAAGTGAATAATAGTGTGGACATTAAAAATAATCATGGTGGTTTACAATACTTCAAATGAAAATAAAAATAATGAAAGATAATGACTCCATTTAGAATCAGCTTATTAACTCACTGAATGGTTGTTATGAAAGAATGGGAAATGATAAATTAGTTTATCAGTCTTTCGTTAGATTGATCAGTGCACTACAGTATCGCCCATATATGAGTACTCCACTCCTTTTTTTTTCAATAGTGACTTAATTTTCTTCTAAACCATACACAGCAGGATCTACCATTTCCAGAGGAAAATTACTCGATCAAAACGGATTTTATCAGCTATTATTTATGACCAAACTCTATCGCACTACAACTCTTTTGCCCGAAATATTTTGTCGTGGGAATGTACTCATTTTTCGCTGGCATCATGTTCACATTACTAACAACAGAGTCCCAGTTCTGTAGAGTTTGGCCATAAATTATATCTGATTATATCCCTCTTGATGGTGTAATGTTCCACTCGAAACTATTCAATCTTGCTATGTTTGGTTGAAAGGAAATTTAACTATCTCTAAGACAAGAACCAAAAGTTAAATGAGGCGTTCACTACAAGGCTTAAACGCCATTATTGTCAGATGACGTGGCCTTGAGTAACGAACAATGTCAGGTAAGATGTAACTTATCTAAGAAGACTCCTTTTCAAGTAAATCTGACTCAGAATAGCTGAGAAAATTAATTATAAAACATATTTAAACACCATCATCGCCTGATCACGGAACCCCTGAGCAAAAGGTCTTTCTAGGTAAGAAGCATCTTGTCAATGGACACCATTCAACCAAGTTTCAAGTAAATCTGACCCGAAAGAGCAGAGAAAATATACATGAACAGACCTACCTACCGACTGACTGATGCAAAAAGTAGTTGGAGCTATTCCTGTATGGGTGACATGGTGCTTAAACTATTTCAGGGTCATTCACCCTTGGGGCTTAATAAGAAAATCTCATCCACCCGTGACCTAACTCCCTTATGATTTCGATCATTGACTTCCTATCTGTCCTTGTGTATAAATCCTGATGCATAATTCATTTTTTCATCATGAGTAAAAAAAAAAGGCATAAATTAACTCATATCTTGAAGGTTTATTTTTAAATTTTTGATAACAATTTTTTCGTAAGGTGTATGTTTACCGGGAAAATTAACTTTTTTCAAGTACAGGAAGATATAAACACTCGCCATCACAGGGAATAATTGAACAGCTGTTGCATTGAATTTTAAGTTATATAAAAACAGATTCCATAAAAGAATAAATATGTTATTTATAAACCTTTTAAAATAAGCTTCTTTTTTTCCTTTTTCAAAAATCAAAAGAACGTTTTTAAAAGATACAGGACGTTCAAAAAAGCAAAGTGATTTCTGAAGATCTGATGCCAATTTTTACGTCTGTAGACAAAACAGTTTAGCCAGGTGCAAAAAAAACAAGCAATCAAAGAAAAACTCGCATTGAAAAAAGTATAAATCTCTCCGCAAGTTTTGATGACTACGGTTATTCTATTTGATCCTATGTTCTGCCTGGGGTCAAGTTACCCTGTACACAAGTTTGCAGGCCGTAGGTATCTCCCTTAGATTTGAAAATGCCAAAATTGATCTGGACCTAAATTGACCTTTAGCAGGTTTGAGTGCCACCTATCTTATGTTCATCCCGTGGTCAAGCTACTCATGAATATAAATTTATAACTTGAAAGGAGCAGCTGTCTTAGATTTGAAAACATCAACCAAAGTTGACTTAACCTTGGATTGATCTTTAGAGGTCACCATCACCGATCCTATGTTCTGCAGGAGGTGAAGGTACCCTTATACACAAATCTTCTGTATTTACTGAGAAGTTGTCTGCATTAGATTTAAAATGCCTTAATTGAACTCAAGTGGTCATCAGAGGTTTTCACCAATTGTCTCATGCTTAACGTGGAGCTGAGTTACCCTTATTTTCTATTGATACTGCTCTTTCAGCATCAACTCGTCGTCAGTAGCGATGCTCTTCAACTCTGTGTCATTGTCTGAGGCAAATGGATTATCCCCGTGAAGGAAAACAACAAATTTTCCTAGCATCCCGCTTCTGGTGGCTAGTATACAACTTCTCCCCTGATTTTGTACCTGTAATGGTATTGGTGACATTTCTAAGGGAGTCTGAATATTGAGCCAAAATATGGGCTGATGATAACCACTTTATCTATGTTGTCTCTTTTCGTAAAATATTGATGAGACCGCCCTCTATACTTAACGGACCTCATTAGAGTTTGTTCAAGTATCATGCCATTCTATGTGCCACTGCAGAACCTAGAATCGTCTTTTTTCCCGGCAAACAGTCCATCCTCCAAAGCCCTCTCCAAACAGGAACACAGATTCGAAAAATCCTGGTTCTACTGTCCAGAATTGCCAATTTCGATACGATTGTTCAATTTCCCAATTCTGAATGTCAGTGTCTAATTCGAAAGATTAGAGAAAATCTCAATTGGAAATACTGGACTCACTGCCTGCCTCGAAATGATCTCCTGAAATTCAGAATGGGAACACAGAGGAATCTGGATAGACAGAGAATACCTAAGTACCCTCACATTTGCTTATGACATCGTCTTCTTTGTCAAGAACCTTTACTCCAAATAACGTTAGACAAACTAAATAAAGTAGGCAAGAAAGTTGGCCTCCACATAAACTTCAACGAAACAAATGTTATATACAACAAACATGTTGGGGACAAAGACACAACGTTTGAAATCGAAAATGAAGAGCTGGAGAAGGTAAACTACTATATCTCCCGTAGACAGCGAGTCTCCATGAAGTAATCAAAAGAAAATGAAATAAAGCAAAGAATCACACTAAGTTGACTAGCTTCCGGTAGAGCAAGCTCGACTTTCAGGAACAAGAAAATCCCACTGATCCTAAAGAGGTACACAACCAATGTAACCTACCGATAGTCACCTATGGAGCTGAAACATGGAACCTAACCAAAAGATTGGTCATCAAACTGAGAACCATGCAGCGTGCACACGAAAGAATCGTGCTCGACCTCACATGGAGAGATCATAAGACAGCAAAGTATATTAAAGAAAGGACAGGAGCCCAAGACATCATAGAAACTCTTAGAAAACTCAGATGGCAATGAGTTGGACATGTTGCAAGAATGTCCGACAACCGCTGGACATCGCATCTCACAACGTTGATTCCAAGAGACCAGGTGCAAGGCAGTGGACCACAGAAAGTCGAGATGGTGTGACAAGCTAGATAAATTCAAGAAGTGCCGGATCCACGATGCCCATATCTTCAGGAAAGCCTATGTCCAAAGACGAACGCTAACAGACTGATGATGATGATGATGACAATGATGATGATGATGATGATGATGATGATGATGATGATGATGATGATCAATTCTGGATTGATAAATTGAAAAAAACAATGAAACATGTAAATTATCAATCTCAACAGTTGTGTTCATTTGTCTTAGTGAGTGTGACCACGGACAGCAAAAATGGGTAAAAATGCGTTCTGTCGCTGTAAATGTATCTTCTAGTAATCCATTCGCTCCACCCGAGCTAATATTCTAAAGGCTGATACAAATTCAGTGGACTGCATCCAAAGTCGGGCCATTCCAGAACCCTGAAAAGCCACTTTCTGAGTTTTGTCAACATCAATAGATCTTTCAAGCCTTTGTCAGTACAGAGATGATCGATCCAGTCTTCTTGTGAAAGAAGTTTCACGTACAACTTAATTGGCTAGTTTTGCAAGTCATTAGAGATACCATTCGTCAAGAACGGAGACAGTGAATTTTCGCTCAAAGTTTCGCTTGGTTAGTGATGTGAATGATCAAATAAATGATTTTTTTCGCTTGTATGCTTCTTCACCTCCTGGACTTTATGGCTTTGTTGTTTTCTGTCCTGTATCAGATCATCTCTTTCTTCTCGTTCAAGATCTGCCTCATCATTTCTTTGGATGTTTGGTTCACAACCCTTTTTTCTTTTTATCTCTGGGTTCTCCTGGCTCTGTCTCAATATCTATTTCTTTAATTTTTTTTCTGCATTTTCTACCTCTTGATTGATGTTAGCATTAGATCTGTCATCATCGTGATCGTCCAGTATCTCATCATCGGAGAAATAGGAGGTTCCACATTGCCTGATCAAAGATTTTCTCCAAAATCTTCATTAACTTCTTGGTAGTTCCTTCTACCATGCAGTTGGGTCAGGTGCAGTACAGCATCCGTAAAGAAGCAAGGATGAAGACATTTCGAGTAGGACTTTCTTTCAATCATTCTTGGAAAATATTTTCTTGCATCCACTGAATTAGCTCAGAGATGCTTTTGACAATATTTGGCCATTTTCAGCACCTTTTATTTGTTTTTGTCCATTTCAGGCATTTTTTGACTTTCAATTTTATTCAGCGTTTTTTTTTTGTTTTTGTTTTTTGCAGACAGGCATACAATTTGGGGGGGGCGGGTGTTAGGCAATTTTTTTCTGTTCATACTGGTTCATCTTTTGATCACAACGTTTCGGCCGTCATACACTACTGGCGTCTTCCGGTGGTGAATGGGTGTATTCTTGATCATCAAAACGAAGAAGAACCGTCTCACCGATCAAAAATCGATGCTCACCGTGGGCTTACTCTTTATTTCAAATCACACGGTCGACTCGTAACCGTATAATGACGACCCGAGTCAAAGCAACTATGAAATTACTGTCCATAGTTTTGAGAAGGATCATTGAAATTTGAACGGTCGAACTTCCGATCCATCCTACGCCCTTCTCCAGATGTACCATCTGAATGTAATGGAAGTAAACAATTTTTTTCAGTGATAGCAACGCTATACCGTTGGATTCGGGTGGTATCCTTTCCTTTCTTTGTTAGACCTGGATATCCATGCTTTGTCCCTATTGAGTAGCTGAAGCCACATCGGGTTACACTTGTCTGACTTATACACTCTGTCGATATGTTGATATGTGCTGCTTCCCTGATTTGTCTCAGTTCCCAACAGCGATCTGTGTCTAGAATCCGAACTTCTTCCCAGAAAGGATAGTGTTCGTCTTTCTGTAACCAGATTTGGTCAGTTAACCCAGTTCGTTGTATCAGCCTTTGATTATGTTTTATAATGCTTGTCTAGTCAAACTTTAAGTAGTCTTGCCGTTTCTCCTGTATGTATATTCGTTCATTCACAGGGAGTAACACAAATACTGTTATTGATTAGAGTCTTCTCGTGTGGGGGACTCACATAAGTAAGCAAGTAGGTCAAAATCATTATCTCATTCTGTTTATATCTATCTATCTGTCTATCTATCTATACAGCTATCTATACAGCTATCTATCTATCGATCTGTTCATATCTATCCGTTTATATCTATCTCGAACTGTTCATATCTATCAATCTATCTCAGTTCATCAATCTATCTATCTATCTATCTATCTATCTATCTATCTATCTATCTATCAACTTATTTGTCTGTTCAAATCTATCAGTCTACCTAGCTCAGTCTGTCCATATATATCCATCCATCTATCTATCAATTATACTAACAAACATTTTCGAAACTCTCTTCTTTATTTCCTCCACCTCATTTTGTCTTTCTCTCTTCCTTTCTTCATCTCACTTTCTCCTTCGTTTTTTTTCCTCCTGCATTCATTTTCTTTCACCCTTTCTTTGCCAGCAATGATTCTGGGCTCTTATTCTCCCGCCTTTCTGATGTTTCCCGTCCGTAAAATAGATAACAGATAGAATGTATATTTTTTCATCGTTAATTAGCGAAACAAAAAAAATTTA
>OY735228.1:48789253-48851753 GCA_963457665.1 Thysanoteuthis rhombus
CTGACACTTCCGAAATATCTCTAATGAGGTTCAAAATCTATCGCTATAGATTCGTGTATGTTTGTGTTTTTGCGTCTATCTATGTCAGTATTGTCCTGTTTCTATAGATTCTTTATTCCTTTCCTTCTCTCTTTCTCTCTCTCTCTCTTTTTATCTCTTTTCTCTCTCTCTCTCGTTCACCCTCTTTCTTTCTCTCTCTTCCTTCATCCCTCTGTCTTTCTTTCCCCCATCTCTTTCTCTCTCTCTCTCTCTCTCTCTCTCTCTCTCTCTCTTTGCACTGTCCTTATAGACCTGTTTTCGATCCTTCTTCAAAGGGATTGTCAAACCTCATTGCTAGCTCAGGCATCTGCCAACAAGAAAATGTTCTCGTCCCATGGTTCACAAATGAGTCTGCCCACAGAATACCCGACGAAATAAGTGGCAGACCCCATGGCTTGCTCGTATCTGCAAGAAGGATACATAGGGCCTTGGGTCCTTCTCCAATCCGAGCCACCTCAAATGGACCACGGGACACAGACCTTTGGCTTGAAGAGTAGGGTCGGCCCTGGGCAAGCCAACATCACCACAAAACTTAAATGCTCGGGCTGGGAGATTATATTATACACAGGACTCGCTGTCAACAGTCCCACTGCAGGGGAAATGCCTTTGAAAAATCTCTGCAAAGCCAACGAGTTCTAGAGAGAAAGTGGGAGATTAAGGAGATTTGTGAAAGAAAACACTCAACACGTGTTTCTTGGTTTATCCATATATCAACCTTTGATGGATGGATGAACCAAGGAAAGCGTGTTGGTTGTTATCTCTCATAAATCTTAAGAAAATATTGCTCCATATTATATGCTTAATATTGAGCACTATTATTTTAATAAAAATAATCAAATTTCAAAACTTCAACAGCACCACGTTTTATCAAAATCATTTATCAAAATCTTTTTTGAATAGAGCAGTATTTTATGTATATATATATATATATATATATATATATATATATATATATATATATATATATATATATATATATATATATATATATATATATTATTACGAGCATATATACACGATGAATGCCAGCATTCCATGGTTAATGCTCTGTGATTAAGTATCATCAACAACGGTAGAAATTTGCTTTTTATTTATTTTTGTTCCTACTAATTGAAAATACATTATGAACTATCTATCCATATATATGTACACACACATACACACACACACATACATGTATATATATATATATTTATACACACACAAATATATATATGTACATATATACATATATATATATATGAGTGTATATGTATATATATGTACTAACAATGCTGATTTTTACGCTGTCATGATCTTTTGATCATGATCGCAGTCAACATTATGAAACTTGGATTCACTGAGTTATCGAGCTCTCTCTCTCTCGTATATATATATATATATATATATATATATATATATACTCTCGGTTGAATTATAGAATCAGCATACTTACGGAATGTTAATCCATATTTTTTTACATTGCAGCAAAATAAAGAAATCACTGGTATCACACAAAAAAATTTTGTTTAATAGTTTGATTTAGCTTGATAATAGCTTTCATGAAATAACTCAAACAAATTGAATAGCATATTTGAATTGATAGCATAATTTTGTTCTGCATCAAAAAGAGGGCAAAATATTCATTAATTTGCTGCAAAGAAAAAAAAGCAAGGTAAACCTGTAATTATGCTGATTCCAAGTATATATATATATATATATATATATATATATATATATATATATATATATATATATATATATATATATATATATATATATAAACTCCAGGTAGTTATCCAAAGATAAATGGAGCCTATAGTGGTAAAATATGGTCGTAAAACGTTGAGTTAGGAAATGATCCAATGTATTGCTACCATAGGCTCTGGATAGATGGCAATTCAATGTATCAAATGAAAAATTTGGTTTAACTTATTTTGAGTTTACACATTTTTTATCTACCCGTTTGATACATATACATATATATATATATATATATATATATATATATATATATATATATATATATATATATAGTACAAATCAGGGATACGATAACATAATATAGTATAATATATTACAATAATGTGATGCCCAATGTGTAATGTATTTATTTCATAAAGTGCTCGATTCAATCAACTTAAATTATCAAATTAAAGATGCTTAGACAGTGCAGAATATATATATATATATATATATATATATATATATATATATATATATATATATATATACATATATATATATATATATATATATATAGCAAAGTACAAATTAGTGTTACAATATCTGATGATTGATGGGTTTATTCTATGAAGTGTGTTATATCCAAATATTTCGTTAAAGTACAGCATTTTTTCACAATATTATATATATATATATATATATATATATATATATATATATATATATATATATATATATTCCTTTCCTCTTTTCAGTTCATTTTTCAAATCCCTACTCTTCTCTTTTTCAATTAATAGTCGCTTTTTGTACCGATTCCCATCCTATTTAGAGTTGCTATTCTGAGAAACTACTCTCCTGGGCACATGACAAATGTATAAATAGTAATCGTCTCAAGTTGGTATGAATTCTCCGACGAAATATTCTTATTACCAATTTTTTCATTTGTTAAATACATCAACCCATCGAGTAAACTAGATAAAATCAGAATATATATTTTTATATGAATGTCATTGTTTTATTTGTTTGTGGGTCCTTGTCATGCTAAAGCAAATTAAAAGAAAAGAAGGAGATGAAGCATGTTCCTGTACGCTTGCTATGAGTTGTTTTTGCGTGGACATAGTGACTGCCACTACTGATTGAAATGATTTCAGTAAAAATAAAGTTTAGTTTTCAAAGGATAAAAAAAGGTCTCTTTCTCATAAAAAAAATGAAATTTGTTTAAGCCAAAATATGTTGACTGATTGTTTTATTCTTACCAAGAAAAAAAAAGTTATTAAAAGGCAAGAAATAGATTATCCTCGCAGCGTACGTTCTTCCCTAAAAATTACATCTATACTAAAATGTATATTTGTACAATACATCTCCAGGTAAATATTCCCATGATCAAATTTTACCGATTACTCTTGAATCTTACCTTGTTATATAGTTAAGTTCTGAAGCACACCGACCGATGCTACTTGGACACGTCTTCAGTGATGAACCCAGGATTATGGTATGTTTTGGGTCTTTTTTCATCTCACATCATCTCCCGGTTAACCCAGCCGGTGGTGATCAGTCCTCGACTTGTATCGAAGGTGTACGTTCATCTGCAGATCACGCCTTCCTATCCACAGCCACCGTGGTACATTTCCCTTACCTCGAAAGTTTTTTTGTTTGGTTTTCAGCAATGAAGTCCTCTAAATCCAAGGATTTTAAGTATCTCTTGTATTGAATGTCCAGAGAAGTCCCTGTACCGAACTTCAACTGGTCCACATCGGGCTTTTCAGCCTTTGTTCCGGTACTCTGGTACAAGTTTTTAAGCTCATCTCGTTTGCTATGTATATATGTATGACGCATACAGGCCAGACCAACGGAGCTAAAAGTCTGATAATTTCACCAATTACTCTTATAATGCCTCTAATAAAACGTATTTGTTTTCATCAAAATCACCCACAAAAGTAAGTCCATGCTAAATTGGTCACTAGTCTCTGTCTGCTTGTTATTTTTTGTTCTGTATTTTTTTATTTGAACTATTAAGTATTCCAACAAACGGCAAGAGAAGTAACATTTATTGATCATTCTCATCCTAATATTTGATTGATCTCCCCCAACACGGCATCCAGCCAAAAGACATTGGTCACATGACGGTTTCAATTGAATGACTAAACAGACCTGCTCTAAAACAATCTGAGAACTATCAGATGAGGAAGTGGGAAGAGCTTACTGAGGAACAAAATGGCTGCCCCCATTTCTACACAGAATGTTTAAAGAAATAAGAATGCAACGGTCAGGAAATGTCATCTGATGAAAGGGTGTCACTTTAAAAGAATGTCAATAATGATGCCAATGAAAGCTAAATCCACAAAAGAGGCCATAGTGTACAACGGCCGAAACGTTGAGTTCAAAAGATGATCTGAAATGAACACGAGTCAAAAAAAAAAAAACTTCACATAATGTGATCCCTAATGTAATGTAGATAGACAACCATGTTATTGATAATGTAGATTATAGCTAAAATAGGGGAAAACAGGTCGTCTCCGAGAAGAGTAGGTGTGCATAATTCTCTACGATGAAAGGTGTAGTATGTGCAAAGGGCTGATACATAGATAAATACTAGTTAATGTAAGAATTCCCTAAGCTTGACAACATCGATGAAACTTTGGGCTTGTGGTGATTAATAGTAATAAATTAATTAATACAATTTTTTTTTGTCACGGCATAGTCTAGGGTATGAAAATTGATTGTTCAGTTTTTAGTGATAATGGCCTAGGCAGGTGTATATTCTCTCCGAGAGTTTTTGCTTTTTCTTGATGCATTGTATTCATTGTTTAGTTTATCTTTGAGACATAACTTTCAAAATTCTGTATCGGAGGCAAGAGAAAAAACAAAAAAGCAAAAAAAAGTAAAATTGAGTATCATATGAAGGGAGGGTTGGCATTTACGACACCGGACGTGACTATTAAAAGGACACCAATATCATACTCTTGTGGATCAAAGAGGTCCGTTCGACACGGTCTCGGGAGGTTATCGAACGCAAAAGACATCTAAGGAAGGCCAATTGGTACACTAACTGAAACGTTGCGATAAAAAACCAGGAAAAGCGTTTGAAAGCGGCAATGTGTATAATCTAAGTTCTTAGGGATGGTCCTTCAGTGTAAATATTAGAAATTGTGAAACAAAACTGTCAACATAGTTAATATAGTTCTTTCCAGTTTTTGAGTGATTCTGGCTGTCTGGGTATCTATATATATACTTGGGTGCATGTATTCGGAAGTAGCCTTATATACAGGCTCTGCTCTTACCAACTGAGCTAAACAACACTTTAATGGCACAGCAGGAATCCAACAACACACTTATATAACTCATTCCTTCATGTACGATCGTTGGCATAATGTATGTTGTCCCCAATGTTGACGATATTGTATGTCTGTAAATGAATAATACAAGGATGTATGTATCAGGCGTACAAGCCGAATCAATTGAGCTAGATGGCTGAAATTTTTTTAATTTTGCACATTATTTTCTGTCTTAATTTATGTGACAGAGTTCACGTTTAATATGTAATGGAAAATTCAGACATTTTGGTGGCGAGAGATGTAACATATTCGTTGATCACATTTTTAATTGATTGCCCCCTACAGTGCATGCTGTCAAAAGATGATAGTTTCTATAGAGTTACTGAGCAGATTTGTTTGCATAAGATTCATGCGATATATGTTTTCTACTTTAGGATTTTGTTAATAGTCGGAAGCTGCTACCATTAAACAATTATTTTGTAAATTATAACTTAATTACCAGAAAAATACCAAAACGAATTTGACAAAACGAAGAATATTTGCTTCATGCCTTCATGGTCATATTTATTGACCTAAATTACGAAACACTTATTCATCCTCTCTCTCTCTCTCTCTCTCTCTCTCTCTATATATATATATATATATATATATATATATATATATATATATATATATATGTATATATGTATGTTTATATATATATATATATATATATATATATATATATATATATATATATATGCCTTTCTCTTTCTGTAGTTTTATACATATATGTATGTGTGTGTGCATAGATATAGATAGAGAGATAGAGAGATATAGATAGATAGAGAGAGAGAGAGATTTATGGGATTGTAAAATTGCTCAGTGATCTCAGCCTCGCATATCCTCACATGTGTACCTTGTACACACACCCATACAGTTAAAATCAGAAGTCTTCATACACCTTAGCCAAATTCCTTTAAACTCATTTTTTTTGCAATTCATGACATTCCTGTCTTAGGTCAGATAGGATCACAACTTAATTTTAAGGATGTGCAATGGCAGAATTATAGTAGACAAAATGATTTATTTAACATTTTATTTCTTTCATCGCATTCTCTGTTGGTCAGAAGTTCACTTACACTTAGTATTCGGTAACATTGTATTCAAATTGTTTGACTTGAGTTAAACGTCCTGGTTAGCCTTCCATAACCTTCCAACAATAAGCTGCTGGAATCTAGGCCCCTTCTTTATGATAGAACGGGTGTAACCGAATTGAGTTTATAGGCCACCTCAGTCGCACACGCTTTCTCCGTTGGATTGAAATCAGAACCTCAGCTTTGATGTCCTTGAGCCATTTTGTCTCATTTTTGGAAGTATGCTTGGGGTCATTGTCTGTTTGTTGGACTTATTCGCAACCAAGTTTTAACTTCGTATCTGATGTCTTTAGATGTTGCTTCAATATATCCACATAATTGCATTTCTTGATGCACAGTCCCTCCTACAGAAGAGCATCCCGATAGGATGATGCTGCCACCCCTGAGCGACCTGGTAGGAATTCGTATTGAAAGCCCCATCTTTTCCCTTCAATCATAATGGTGGCCAAGCAGTTTTTACTAGACCAGTGGACATTGCTCCAAAAAGAAAGATCTCTGTCCCGTGGGCAGTTGTGAACCATAGTCTGTTTGTTGTTGTTTGTTTGTTTGTTTGTTTGTTTGTTTGTTTGTTTTGGGGTTTTGAAGCAGAGGCATCCTCCTTTCTAAGCTGCTTTCCTGGTTATTCCGATATAACACCCTTTATACTTTGGATATGGGTACTTTTGTGTCTGTTTTCTCCAGCATTTTCACTGGATTCTTTCCTGTTATTCTGGAAAGATTGGGTTGCACTTTTCGCACCAAAATGCATTCATCGGTGGAAGACAGAACGTGTCTGATTTGTTAGCAGTATGATGGCTGAGGGCCCCGTGGTGTTTATACTTGAGAGCTATTGTTCGTAAAGATGAATGCGTAACCTTCAACCGTTTGAAAATCGTCCCCAAAGATGAACCAAGTTTGTTGAGGTCCACAAATTCCTTTTTTAGATCTTAGTTGATTTCTTTTGATTTTCTCCTTGATGTCAAGCAAATAAGCACTGTTTAGAAGGTAGGCTTTGAAATACAAGCGCAGGTACATCCCCAATCGACGCACATGGTATGAATTAGCTTAGAATCTTTTTCAGCCATTACATCATTTTCTGAAATATTCCAAGTTGTTTAAAGGGACAATCAACTTGATGTATGTGAACTTCTGACTTTCTGGGATTGTGATGAAAGGAATAAAAGCTGAGATAAATCATCCCCTCTATTATTATTCTGACATTTCGCATTCTTAAAATAAAGTAGTGACCCTAACTGACCTGTGACTGGGAATCTTCGCCAGGACTAAATGACGGGAATTGTGTTAAATTGAGTTCAAATGTGATTGGCTAAGGTGTATATAAACTTCTGACTTTAAATATGCATACGTTCACAAGAGCTTTTACCTCAATTTTGATTACGGTCATCATATGATGTCACTCCAGAGATTCACTGAAATATGCCAAGAATGGATTTGACTTTTAAACTCAGCTTGGGATTTAAAATTTCTGGTTGAAAATTGGCGTATAGGAAGAGTCATGATACTGGCACCGAGTGCGCAACTTCTTTATATTCCAGCATACCTTTTGATCATCTGCCATCGACTTGCATTCCTTTCCACAAACATGACATATGTTGTAATCTGCAGCAATTAGATAATCCACCTATTTCTATGGCTGTGTAGACGGCCAAGATACATGTATATATATTATATATATATTACATCGGCACATCAAAATCTTCCCACTTACACCATCCTTTTCGCATCATCATCATCATCATCATCATCATCATCAGTTTTTTAACGTCCGTCGTTGGACATAGACCTTCCCCAGGATTCACAACAATTCTCTATCATGGGCGTTGCAGAGCGAGTATTTCCTGAATCTGTCCAGTTCATCTCTTCATCTTGTGTTTTGTCGGCTTCAGTTTCTAATGTGATCACTGAGGATCCATGTTGTGAGACGTGATTTCCATCGGTTGTTTTTCATTCTTTCAACATGGCCTGCCCATTGCCATTTGATTTTTCTGATAGATTCTATGATGTCACGGACACTTTTTTCCTTCCTTATATACTGTGCTGTCCTGTGATCTCTCCATGTTAGGATGAGCATGATTCTCTCATGCACATGTTGCATGCTTCTCAGATGGCTAATATATCCCACCAGCAGCTTGATCTCATATAGAAGCCATGGTTTAGAAATTTTTTTTTTTTTTTGTTTTTTTTTTTTCAAGATTTGACAGAAAATTGGTGCAATACGATCATCCAACTTTTCTTTCTTTGGCTTAAGAATGTTGAGCCAAGTTTGTAAATGCCCAATGACTAAAATTGTAGGTTATTTCTTGTGCTGGTTCTAGGAGTCGATGACGATTTTCAAGGCTGGCAAGTCTTCCTCGATTACAAGACTAGTGCAATGCAATTTCTGTAAACACATTTGCACGCAATGAACCGACGGCTGGTGGCCAGATTTCAAAGTCATTCCATCTGTTTTCTTTCGGCGTCACCCTAACAGCTAATGTCAACTCGGTCTTCCGAAAACTGAACCGCCTTTCAGCTTCATATGATCGTTGGGAAGAAAAGCATTGCATGACTGGTTTCTCTTACACCCACTTCACTTCCGAGAAGAAAGGCATTAGCCAATTCAAGATCCTGCAGCTTGAAATCCAGTGGACCCTTCCAGGGTTAAATTTTGGGGTTTTTTAGTCCGGAATCCCCAGGGAATACTAAGACAGCGTCAACAGCCAGTGATAAATTCGGACGGACAGCGAGGCGCAATGAATAATTTTATGTGTCTTTCAAACCTGAAAAGATTTCCGTTAAATTGAAAAGTTGATCCAAGAAGATTTCAAGGGTTTCAATTTCCACTTTTCATGCGGGTATGTACGAATCATCAATACCGCCAACCGAAACTGTCATCAAAACTTTCAACATGGAAATCTTCAGTTTTCAAGTTGGTCTGGCTTACCAATCTGTACCTGATTTTTTTTTTTAATTTTTTGATTCTGGAAGTCACTTTCAAACTTGAAAATCAAAAAAAAAAAATCCAAGCATCCCAATAAGCAGCTTTGGAATATAAAATCAAAAATTTTGAAAATGTTCTTTAGTGATCACTGCCCAATAAAAGGAAAAAGAAGTAACTTATTCATCGATCAAAGCTTTTATCCAATTTTCAATTGATCATCCCCAGTATAGCACGCTGCCAAAAGATGTTGGTCATGAGACAGTTTCTATTGACTGACTAAATAGACCAGTATTCTTAATCTTGATTTCTCAACATTCTTCCCCGAAATTCAAGTAATGGATACGAAATCATTTCATCGCAGCAAAAACAAAAAAAAAAAACAAACAAAAAAGATAGCACTCAGAGAACATGTATTTCTGCCGACGCCGTACACTCACTGAAAACTGGATGGAAATAGAAGATATCGAAAAAAACAAATGAAAATTCAAATGTAGGAACATTGAGTTACTTCCCTTGAAATTTTAATTTAGCCTTATTAATAACTATTTGTAGTTAACTTCTTCCTGTAAAATGATGAAGAATATCTCTGAACCGGAAAAGAATTCCTGGACCCGCCCTGAAATGTTTTAATTCCTCCCATAGTTCGTGGCCAATCCTTTCAAATTTTTTTGCGATTCATTGTGAACTTTTGGGTGAATACATACACAACTTTCAAACTTCGTTGGCAAACATAGAAAAAACAGAAATTAAACAAGTATTCCAAAGGAATTTATGAATCACAAACACCCATAAATGCTGTTTTTGAGGTGATCAATTAAAAAGTTTGAAAAAGGGGTGATCAATGAATAAATTACTATTCTCGCCTTTGGATGTACTGTGATCACTAAAAGGTTTGAATTGAATGGAAAACAAGTGAAAACAAACAAGTGAGTAATTTAGCTTGCTTTTGCATCGCATATTGAACCCCACTAAAAAACAAAATATGAGAGAAAATTACGGAAAAATCCTTACTCATTTAGAAGAGAGTGTGAGCAAAATTTCAAGTTTCTATTATGCATGGTAAGGAGCGAGCGATAGTTCGTTATAAATGTCAGAACAGATGAATAACCAAGACCCAGCAGCAGTGATTAAACCGGTCTGTTGAGGGGTAGGGATCTCCAGATTCCCACTCCCGTGTCTAAGGAGTGGCCTTCCAAAATGACCGAAAGTCTGCAGGTTTTTCTGGAATTCTCATCAGCCTAGAAAGTACGTATAAGCGCAAAGACCACAGTAAAGTCGGAATACTGCGTTCATTCGCGAACATTTCCGTTGGAAAGAGGGCAAACGAAGGAGAACAAACGCCTGACTATTCCAGCAAACGGTACTAATTAAAGCCAGGTATGAACTTCCCAAAGGAAATCTGTATTTGCTTCAGCTCACTTTTCACGGGCAGTTTGTAGGTTTTTTAATAATCACAATTGCAGAATGTTATATATTGAGGTGTCCGGAAAGTAACTATGTATTTTTGTGTCCGGAAAATAAATACTCATTTCACAGATATAAATCATATGCCTACAAATTAAGGCAAAACCTGGGATAAACCACTTGTGTAGTGCCAAGCTTTACCCCTAAGAGGATAGAGACTTTAGAGGGCAACATATTCACTATTGCTTACCGTATGAATTTCGGAAGGATAGTACTGCTACCCAGGCGATGAGAAATATTTGTGAAGTGTATCTTGATGCAGTGAAGGCTTGTGTGTAAATACCAGCCGTGATTTAAAAGATTTTAAAAAGGCGATTGTGATTTGAAAATACGAAATTTTTTTCCGAACACGAAAATACGTAATTACTTTCTTAACAGCTTCATATTTACAAATGCACACACGTCGGTGAATAATAACACCTTGCCAAGACTGACTATGAAGTAAATAGACTTTTGTTGCTATTACGTGGGCGGTTATGGGAGAATGAGGTGCCCAATATTTGCATTCATCCACATCTACTTATTTCTCCGTTTCGTTACTGATATACCACTTTATATACCAGTTATTTTGTCAAGAGATCCGTCGACGAGACAAAATGCGAACGAGTCATACCCTTTCCCAAGGGGGATTTTTACAAAACTTGCATCAACAGAGCTGAGAATCTATACCACAATATATATATATATATATATATATATATATATATATATATATATATATATATATGGGGGGATGCATGTGTGTGTAAAGGATATCGTGCAAGTACTTGAACAGATAAAATGAAGAGGGACAAGAAGAAGACGCATAGTAAGTGGAAAGGATAACAGACAGAGCAAGAGGTTAACCGATTGGTGCCTGTAATACAGTAGACGCAGTAGGAAAATACCAGACAGGAGATGTAGAGACGAGATAGAGAGTTCTACTGGTGATTTCAGCGCGTTTCTTGTTTGGACAGTGCAAAAAAAGTGCCAAATTTGCGCGGGCATGCATAAAGATTTTTTTTTCAACATTTTTAGCATATTTCTTTGCGTGTTTTAGCCATTTAGGGCGTTTTTCGGCTTTTTTTTCTTTATCTGGCTCTCTTTATTGCTTTTTTGGCAGTCACACTGACACAGATATATATTTTTTGAGTTGGCAACACTGATGGTATTTGTTTCAGATTGGATCAAATAGAATGTCGTTTCGACTCCCATGTTCAGCGCTCTGTGTTTTGACATTATCATCGGGTCAGTTAATTAAAACCTCATATCTTTGAATTAATGTCCCATTTCTGGGATCATGAACATTGACTGGAATGTTTTAGATGCGAAAAGAAATATATGATGAGACTGCATTTTCGACTGGCCTTCCCTCGCTGGGACGGAGAATAAACAAGTCTCGTGATACCTTAGGGTACTGTTTGGGTGCCCTGGGCCAGCAGTGATGGTGCTTCTTCTCCAGAATCATACTCGACCTCAGGGTCAACATCTGATGAAAGATTTGTAGGCTGCACAGCTGTTGTTTACATAGCAACATGTATATGGAATACATATATATGTACATGTGTGTGTGTGTGTGTGTGTGTGTGTGTACGAGTGTGTGAGTGTGTGAGTGTGTATAAAACATGAAAACCACTTGAAAAATCACAGAAATCACATTAACAGATATTTGGGAATAATTAACTGAAATGATATGAACTTTCTGAAAATATATATTTTGTGACAGAGTCTGTAAATTTTAGATATATCCATAAAGCAACACATGTTTAAGTACATGTACATGTGTATAAACCCATATACATCAATATTTATGCATATGAGTGTATATAGCCTTATAGAATGATATACGCATGTGTATGTTCATATGTATATAGCCTTATATATATATATATATATATATATATATATATATATATATATATATATATATATATATATGCGTGCATGAAGCTAGATACTTAAATACATATACATGTGTGCGTGTATGAATAGTCAATTACGTAAATATCTATACGCATGTGTGCGTGTGCACACACACACAGACACACGCACACAAACACACACACACATAAACACACACATATATATAGCTGCAAACGTTAATTTTTTCATTACGTGACAATAATTTCCCCCGACAAAAGAAGTCTTTTTCTCAGAGATCCATAGCTACAATAACTCACCGATAAAATCAAAATAATAATAAAAGAAAAATAATAATAAAGGATAAATAACTTATTTGAAGTACAACTATAAATAAACCCTTGCTGACATATATCCGCTAACGTTCTGTCAAGGATGTTCAGAAGCGGCGAAAATACCTTTTTTTAATTACCGGGGAAGAATCAAAGACTTTGATGTTTCTGTTTAAATACATATTTTATTACCTCCACTTATAATAAAACACAATATGTACGTATTTATCCGTCTCTTGTCACAGTTTTCACGTAGCCATATGATGAAGTAGTAAAAATAGAATTCTATCTTATGTTAATCGCCATAGCAATTCAATTGTCGATTGAACGTTGTCTTTTTTTCCCGAAAGTTTTGTCTTTGCGACGCTCATGATAGAGAAGTCAAATATATAGACAGTGTTTTTGGATGGAGGGATTTGGAAAGAAAAAGTTTTTGCTAATAAATATCGGGGCCTCTGGCTCCATGAGTGAAGCCTGTGTACGTGATTAATACATATATAAACCAACTTGAAAACTGAAGATACCTATGATGACACCTTTTTTGCAGACACTTTCTAATATATTGATATCTGTCCTTGAATCCCTTGTGTTAATAACGAGGCTCTTATTACAATATCAATGCATCTTCCCGCACTTTTACTATGACAGGAAGTATTTTGTAATCCAACTGGATCTTTTTGTAATGCCAAAATTAGTAAAAGTGATGTTATTATTTCATATTTTCGATCCAACATATTTAATCTTCAAAATTAAATTACAAAGCCCAACGAAGTTTGAAATTAGGGTCTCCAGTTTCATTACTATTACGAGATTTCAAAATTCTCCCCAAAACATTTTTATGTATCTCTTTTCGATTGGTAGCTGGCATTGATTGGAAAACGTTTTGTATTTAATCAAATATGAGCTATTCATTTTAACCTTCCTTATGATTGTCTGGTAAGGTTCTTTGATTTAAATTTTTTTTTGTGGCACTATACTGAGATTTGATTGCACCTTGTATTGCAAATTGAAGTTTAAAATAAAACTCAGAAGAGACATAAGCTATCATTTAAGAGGTCCAGGGCCGAGGTAGGCACTTGCTCTGGTCGTTGGACAAGCTGCTCTAATACGTTCGGTACAGCAAGCTCAATTTTGAAGAACAAGAAAATTTCAATAGTCTTAAAAATAGGGTTATACAAGCAATTTATCCTCTCCATAGTCACCTATAAAGCTGAAACATTGAACCTATCCAAAAGACGGATCCGTAAATCGAGAACCACGCAAAGTGTAAACGAGAGATTCATGCTCAACATAGCATTGAGTGCTCACAAGACAGCACAATATATCAGAGAAAATCAGCAGTCATAGATTAATTAAAAAACTCAAATAACAATGGGCTGGTCATCGCACACAACGTGGATCCCCAGTGATCATATGCAGAAGAGTGGCTACCAGAAAATGAGACGGTGAAACAAACTGGACAAGTTCGGAAAATACTGGCTACACGACACCCATGATATAAAGGTTTAGCAAATCTTGAGAAATGTCTATATCCAACGATGGACATTTAAAAGCTGCTGCTGTTGCAACTGCAGCTGGTGACGATGATGATGATGATCATGGTGACACTTATTTCAACCATATTAACTAAACCAGTGGTTCCCAACTGGGGAAGGGGAACCTCCTACAAAGGGAGAATTTCGGTAGTCCAAAGGGGAATAAGGCCATTTGGTAGAGGCTGTAGTGAATGTTTTTGACTAAAGGGTAGTGTGGATGTTTGCAGCAAGATGGGGTATAACTGGGAAATTAAACGTACGAATTTTCCTAACCAATGTTGTTTGTTAAGATTATTTTAAACTTTGTTAAAGAGTCAGCCTTTTGTTTTCGTGTCCAATTGATTTTATCACCCCCAATGAAATCTTTAATTTCCATAAACGAATGCGACCGTTGCTTCCCAGGGTTGCTTTGAGATAATTCCTTTTTTTAATATAATCAGTAGCAACTACCACGGACTTTTGACCAAAAGCAACACAAAAAGATGGGGGAAGGACAAGTAATACTTTAAATGGAAGGGGAAAAAACTAGTTACCTTTCCATAACAGTAGAGAATGACCTTGAAAAGGTTAGGAACCACTGAACTAAACCATTAGGAGGACTGACAGCTGAAACATAAAAATACGAGATTCTGTTCGCTCTAGTTGGCCATTAAGCGTTGTGCAATGTCCCAGTTGAACAGAAACTGTCTCACTAACCCAGATTCGAGAGCATTTAACATCTCATATAAACTGAATTATAAAACAAATAGTATAATATGTAGCATTGAAAGACCGTAGCCACCATACTTGTGCCTGTGTCAGTGTGTTTGTGTTTTCCAGTGCTCTCGACCCCACTGATTTGTCGACAAACTTGAAAGTTAGCATCAGTACTCCACTAAAAACTTTTCAATCTGATTTTACTGATTGTTTGGGAAAAACGCTTTTTTGATCTTTTTGGAAGTCTTATTTTGACGGCCTTACTGATAACATTTAGATTATCCAGAATCTAGATGTTAAAAGATTTTTTTACTTTAATCTATATGTTTTACAGTTAAAATAACTTATAGATTCTTCCGAGTGTTTCTGAATGTTTTTCACTGTATATTAGATAGAGTTGGTATCATATATAGAATTTATTCTGACCATATTTATTCTTTGATGAAATTTTCTAAATTTCAGATTTTAGAAAATATGATATAGAAGATACAACTCGCATGAGTACATTTATATCCATTTTAATACAAGTTTTATGATTTAACACTAATTTGAAAAATCTCCGTGTGTGTGTGTTGATGTACCGAAATAACTCAACAACTGTTCATTGTATGAAGTTGATATTTGCTAAATATGTTGATCTGTGAACTGGACATCGTACAATCATGTTTAAGGTCAGCTTTGGTCAACAGTTCTCGATATGTAGGGGTTGCTAGATTTACAATATGAATTAATATCTACATTAATTTTTTTCCCCGAATACGTCAGCAGCATTTGCGTGGCTGTGCTTATAGATTTAGAATGTTTGTTGCTTATGAAGAGAGAGAGAGAGAAGAGAAGATATAAGAGATAGAATAGGATAGACATTTAAAAAGGGGGGAGGAGAAAGAGAGAGAGAGAGAGAGAGAGAGAGAAAGAAAGAAAGGAAAGAGAATCAAGTTTTTTTTTCTGTTGAATTTTTCTGTAGAATGAGATTACGTCACTTACGTCACCAGCGTTCGTGAATGTATGCTTATAAATTCAAAATAATTGGTGTGTATAGGACACAGAGAGAGAATAGAAAAGAGAATGAAAGAGAGTGAGTGTGAGAGAAAGAGAGAGAGAATCAGTTTTTCTACGGATGTTTTCAAAACAATATTAATCAAATTATAGTTAGATGACAAAATGGATTTTTTTAGATTTTTGTTTTGAATATTGCTACTAGCAACACCATGAACAAAATCTTTTGTTTTTTTTCATTTCTTCTAACCCAATTTGAGAAATTATCTCCTATTTTCTACTTATTAGATTGCTTTTATGTACAGTTTTTTTTTGGGGGGGGTATCGGAAAAGAATGTACGAGAAATTATTTCTTTCAAAAAATTATTTTCTCACTTTTTACTTATAGAACAAGATTTAGATAAAGAATATCTTAATTGACAACACTGAAGTGAATTAACCGGAATAATTCGAAGCCATAGTTATGCACGGAGGCTGGGAAATTATTTTACATGACAATTATGATAGGCTTAACCGCGCACCATACAAAATTATTGGACGGTGCCTGACTTTACCATTGAGTCTTGACCTTTCCAAACATACATTTTTCGAACGGGCATGCCCTAGTTCAGAAATAATAATTTTCGAAATGGATATGCAAGGAATACAAGATCAAAAGAGACCTGAAATAAATCAATTTCTACTTTTCAATATACCAGTATAAAAAATGCCTACATGATGCAATGTGTTAATATACTTGCAAAAACTTCTTAGAAAAACTATTGTTCATTTTTGCCACCATTTAAATATTTTTCGTCTATTTTATCTTTAGAGATTTTACAATTATATCAACATATTGTGCAGGTACACATCTTTCTCAATGATCCTATTTTCTTCATATTGTTATTTATACATGACGTTCTCAACTATAACTACAATCATTTTTTTAAAGGTAGTACTCGAGTGGATTCGAACCACCAATCCCCAACTTAAAAAACGGAAATGCTAATCATTTGTGCAAGGGAGAAATACACCAAAAATGGCCGGAATGTTGAAGCACACCGTTGCTAATTCAGCTCGTTTTTTACTCAGCTAAGACAGGACACGCGCTGAATTTGGAGCGAAAAGCTCTAAATTGGAAACACTGGGCAGAGGCAAACGCGATACAGCTATTTCTATGCAACTTGTTTCAGGGCATGGTAATTAATTGACAGAAATACAAAACGGACACGATTTATAATTTCAAACGTTTGAAAAAATGGAAAACATCCCCACACAACGAGTCACGATACTCGACACCCGCTTAACGACAGTGGGGACAAAGTGGGTGTCTACATTTTTTCTGAGTATCAAATGTCAGGGATTCGCATTTTGAATTCGAATGTTGTTGGAAGCGAGAATGCAGCAACATCCGGTAATAACTGACCCCCAAAACATCCTATTCCGTTCTAGTTTCAGAGGAATACTTCATCGGCCACTTCCACCAACGTCACTTCCGCTTCCTTATCCTTTCTTCTTATTTCTGCCATTTTTTTTCCTATTTTTTTCTCTGTTTTTTTTTTTCCAAATTATTAAAAGAAACACTACTGACCGCTTCAGGACCAAACTCCACCCTGGATGCCACTATTTCGGCCACTAAGTTGTTCCAAAAAACAAAACAAAAAGTTTTCCTCACTCATTTAAGACACTGTGAGCGCAAAATTGAAATTTTCTTCAATGGACGGCCAGGACTGAAAAGAATCGAGGGGAGGGAAGGAAGAGAAATATAGTAAAAGTTTTTGAGAAGAAAAGTAATAAATTCTAATCGAAAGAATCTGCTTAACTACACCAAATAATACTATTAAACGTTCATAGCTTTCTATTTCCGCTTTCTCTCTTTCTTTCTTTTTTATCTATCTTTTTCTCTTTCCTGTCTCTCTTTCTCTATTCCTTTCTCTCCTTTTTCCTTCTTCCTTTCCCTTTAGCTTTCTTTATTTCTTTCATTTATTGGTGACGAAGGAATCTCTCCCCCTCTCTCTCACTTTCTCTCTCTTCCTTTCTCTCCATCAGTCATTCAAATTTTATAACCTTTTCTCTTTTAGTCTTGACCGGAAGCCTGAACTTTTCATTGCTGTTAGGTTTGGAAAATAAAGTCAACTCAGTGGGAGTTTGATAATATGAAGAGCAAATTATGAAAAATCTGTCAAAATCTGACCAGTATCGGATGTTGGCCATTTATCATAAGTAAATCTTCTCTAATTCAGCACTTTGGGGACTAGAGCAGTACCAAGTTAGTGAATTGATCAATTAAGATTTATCTTTAAACATTACCAAACAACCTCATCATACCATCAGATTAACAAGTTAATCAAAACAAGTTAAGTATAAATGAAATAGTAACGTCTAACTATCTAAAAAATCTTCACAGGGAAGCATAAATGCGTGTGTTATGTACTGAGAGAATTTGCTATTGTATGAAGTTAATATCATGAACTTCAGCAAAGCAAATGTCATGTGTAACAAACATGTTGAGGATAAAAACGCAACGATTGAAATCCGAAACGTGAACTGACATAAGTAGATCACTACATCTACCTAAGATAGTGAATCTCCATGAAATCTTCAAAAGAGAAAGAAATCAAGCGAAGGATCACAATAGATTGGCAAGCTTTCAAGAGAGCATGCGTGACTTTCAAGGACAAAACAAAAACAAAAAAAAACGGAAGGCTATACAACCAATGCATCCACTCGATAGTCACCTATGGAGTTAAAACATGGAACCTAACCAAGAAAATTGGCCCTCAAACTTAAATCATGTCACATGCACACAAGAGAATCATGCTCAACCTCACATGGAGAAATCAGTATAAACACACTATATTACAGAAAAGACAGGAGTCCTATCATAGAAACGATAAGGAAACAGCTATGGGCTGGTCATATTGCAAGAATGTCAGACAAACAAGGGACATCGCGACTCTCAACATGGATTCTCTGGGATCATATGCGAAATTATTACCGACAGAATGTAAGATGCCGTGACATGATAGACCAATTCAGAAAATACCGGCTCCGCGACATCCATGATAGTGATGTCTGGCGAATCTTCGGTAGGGTTTATGTCCAACAACAGACACTGAAAGAATAATAATTATGATGATGATGAATATTCACCATTTAAGTTAAACAGCTTAACAGTCATTGCCACGTCTTTTTCGTTTGAGGATATTTGGATCAGAACCGTCTTACAGTTGCAGACATGACCGTTATGAAGACTAAGGGGAATGTAACTGTTGGGTAATATCTTCTAAATCATGAGTTCTGAATATAAAGCTTCTTACATTAGAGAACACGAATTTCTCGAGTTGAAAGTTCCGTATTTTCCATCGGTGGTAAAAGTAAATTTCCGAGCTCAAGTAACAGCCTGAATTCTGAATGCTGATTTTCAAGACAGTCAGATGCATTCCCTCCACTTGAAATATTTTTTTCTTTCTTGTAGATCTTTTTCAGAGCGTGGGATTGCATTTCGGTTTCAGAGGCAGTCGATATAACAGAGTTAAGTTGCAAGCCCTAAACCTGAGCTGGACTGCCTCACTCGGCTGAAGTTCTCCAAATGCCCTGCTATTTACTCATATCTTGTGTGGAGAGGATTTTGTCAAGAGCATCAGTGAGGGTTGAATGTAAACAGCCTCAGTCGAGTTTGTCTTTCGCATCGGTCACCGTCACGCTACCTTGGATTCGTCCCAGAAAGATTTTGATTACACAATTCTTTCTCTCCTCATTTTCCCGCCTTTAACCTTATGACGTACCTAGCTAACTCATGATTAGTAATTTGTCATTAGTTATAACTAGCAAGGCTGATTTTTGACCTATTTAACTATACTGTTGTCAATTCAGCGCTTTTCGGCAAAATTTAGCACGTGTCTCGTTTTTTTTTAGGACAAAAATTCAACAACTGGTGCTATTTCAGGCTATTTTTGCGCTATTTTTCTGCAATTTTACCGGGTCTTCGGCTATTCGCAGTCATTTTCAGACAAAGATCCAACTACTTCAAGCGATTGAAAATTGCCATGAATCGGCTAATAGTGTTATTAGCGCGTCAATGGCGTTTTTACGCTTTTTTTAGGTCAATTTATTGAATCCTCTCTGCCTAGGTTCCAAAGGAGACTTCAGGGACAGAGCAACGTTTCACATATCTAAACCTTTTTTAGATTTTGTATATTTATTATCAATATTGTTAAGTTTTTTGGACAACCGAACTCCTCGTTGTTCTGGCCGATCTATTTTACGGACTTCTTTAGGTGCACCATCGACAGGGAACGCTGTTGGAAACTGAGAAAATCGAGGAAGCAACACACATCAATATGTCGACTTGGTTTGTAAGTCTAACAAGTGCTAAGTTTCAACTTGATGTGACTTCTGCAATTCAACAGAGGTAAGTTATGGAAATCCATGCCCCAAAAGGGAAGGAAAATGATATCACCTGAACTCTACGTTATAGCATGGCTATAATTGGAGAATAATTCACCATCACATTCAGATAGTTCACGTGAATATAACTCACTGAATGGTAATGTCCCCTTTCAAAACTAAATTTAACTATCCATGTTGGACTACTGACTGCAGATGCTTATTCAAAATGGGGTTTGGAGAGGTGATTAAAGATTCCAGAATCGAGATACTTGAATGTGTTTTACGAGGAAAATTATTCTGTTGGCTTTACAAATCTTCTCAAAGGTGTGTTTTTCTTGCGTTCAGTTCATGGTCCATAACAACTCCAAGGTGTTTTTCTTTCCTAGACCTGGGCAATATCGTTAAATCTATAATCGCCGGAGATGCTGTTGACTGTCTCCTTGAAGTTGAGGATTTTTTGGCAAGTTTTATTGGTGTTTGGTATTGAAAGTGTGTTTTATGATGAGAATTTTGTAAATATCATGAACGACTGGCAAGACCAGCTCACATGCACTGCAATCGTTACGATGTTCGTTGATAGCCAGGCAGATAGATATGTCAACCCGTCTGTACCAAAAGATGTCCACCCGTTTGCCTTTGGTTATTCGTCGCCCTACCGTTGGCATTTCTGTCTTTTAATGAGAAATTATTGCCTGTTCCAGCTTTTGACCAAACTCTTTTATCTCACATTGTCTGGTTATGAAAATAGTCACCCACGCGTTATTCACTCATTTAACATAAACAACGTTTTCTTTTGTCTTAGGAAAAGTAAACCATTATCAACCCGAACTGTCAGTTTTTAAATGATTCTGCTTGTCTGGCTGGCTGATGGGTTGCCTATGTATGCATGTATGTACGCATCACGTGTACATGCTGCGTCAATGGAGCTAGAGGGCAGAAAATTTAAACAGTTACTCCTTATTAAGTCAAGAAAAGTATGGTAAAATGAATGACGCCACTCCGGACGCTGGTCGCCTCTCAGTATATTTCACATGTCGTAAAAACCTCGGAGAAATCTGAGACGAAGAGAACACTTGTGATATGTGGGTCCCGGATAAGGACGGCTATTGCTGGGGCCAGCGTAATGGTGCTTGCTTATATCTGAGAAAAAAAAGGTTTTTGGTTTTTGGGCCCCCAACTCGAAGGGTTTTTAGTGAGGACGTACTTGCAAAGAAAGCTCATGCTAAATTGGTCTTTCGGTTCTTGTCTGACAACATTCACGCATGTTTTTTAATTGATCAGTCCCAATACAGTATGCTGTCAAAAATGTGTTTGTCAAGTGACAGTTTCTATTGAGTGAATAACCAGACCAGTGCGCTATTTTGTAAGTAAAAATGATGACTTGATATCTTGTAAATGCTAACTCGTATACTGACAAGGTGTGTGAAATAACAGATTTATCAACATTAAGTATATAGCATTGCAGGATCACTATATAAAAACGGTTGTTCGTACCTTTCTACTTTCCTGCTTTGCACTGAGCGGGTCTATTACTCTTTTAACTTACACTGGGTCTAATGTCATGCATTACCTTTAGGAAACACTCAGAGAGCGCAATCCTCCACACACAATATCCTCGCTAAAAACTGGTCACTGATCCCAGAATATGCCATGAAAAAAAAAATGTGCAATACTTATTCAACAGGTACACATCATCAATAGTTCAACGGAGAAAAAGGACAGACTCTACTCAAAATCTGCAACGTTGTTTACACAATTTTGATAGCTTTTGGTAACTTTTGTTCCTTTAATAAAACTACGTTTTTGATAGATCGAAAAAAGAATGTTAAGCCGTCGAAAGATTTTCAAAAAGACTCTCCGGAAATGGACTTTGAAAGGTATCCAAGATAAGTGTATATAGATATCTTCCTCATGAGTTAAAGATCATAACTCTCCACTTGCAATATGACATGTTAAAATATATCTAGCATCTCAAATTGTGTATGCTGTTTCTTATCTCACATCCTTATACTGTAAATTGATTTTTTAAAAGAATTATATACTGTATAGTGACAAATAAAGAACTCCCTCTATCTTTCTCTTCTTGTAAAAGCTATCAACTTACTCGAATTTGGTCTTTGCGAAAAACCTATTGTCATTTATAAATCTGCCGTGAGACATAATTATCATACATTCAAAGAGGATTTTTCTTTTACTTGAAGTTGTTGTTTGCATTTTCGATACAACGTTTCGGTCGAACTATTCGACGGCCTCCTTCAGGTATACTCCAATGGTAGCAACACCATTACCTTAGATTCGAGTGATATCTTTTCTTTCCCTTGTTAGGCCAGGATTTCAATACTTTCCCCCCTTTTTGAGTAGCGGAAGCCACATCAGGTTCAACTCTGCATTTGTCTACTCAATACACTAAATTGACATGTTGATGTATGCCGCCTCTTTGAATTTTTTTCTCAATTCCAACAGCATTCAGTGTCTTTAATCTGAACTTCTTCCCAGAAAGAATAATGTTCGCCTTCCTCTCTTCAGATATGGTCAACCATCCCAGATTTTTCCATTTCCCGTTTACTAACATCACATTCGGATAGTACACCTGGAGAAGGCTGTAGAATCGATAAGCCACAACGTCGTGTTAACTACACGAACAACAAAATGTTCAATCGTTTGAAAAACTCTTTGGAACTATTATACGGTTAATCGTGTTTATTCAAAAGCTTCATGAATAGTAATTGTTCACCAATAAGAAATAGAACATTTTCAATGATCAGTCATTTCTTCGCAATGACGTCATCGTTGTAATTGCATTATACTCGAGGTCGAATAAAGCAGCTTGAAGCCTTTCCTTTGCCTCACAGACAAGATCTTCAAAAATGAAACATACCCAAAGAAATGAAGGTTATATTCATTTAAAAGATATCAAAATACGTCAGAAAAATATCCTCATCTTCATCATCAGTCTTTTATCGTCACATCCTCGAAAGATAGATACATAATTTAAAAATTCAGACCTCCACTGGTGTTAGAAAACATTTCTTCTGGGCAAGTATAGTAAAATCATGGAGCAGCCTGAATGGAAAGACGATCTCATTTGTGAAAAAGCATAATGTTTTTTTTGTTGTTGATTTTTTTTCAATAGCATTTATTTTGATATCAGTTATACAAAATTTAACTACCTTATTAGTTTAATTCCACCCCAGCTAAACTGAAGCTAGCTATCAACAGCCGACAAAATGTTCCTCCCAAATACATTGAAGTATATGCGTACAAAAGAAAGGATGGATTGATAGAAAGAAAGAAAGGAAAGAAGGAAGGAAGAAAGAAAGAAAGAAAAAAAGAAAGAAAGATAGTGCGCGAGAGATGGAAAGCGAGAGAAGTAGAAGAAGAGAGTATTAGATAGATCGACAGCTAGCAAGACAGATAGAAAGAGAGAGGGATGTAGATAGATAGATAGATAGATGGTGTGTGAGTGATCGGGTCGGATGTAAATAATTAACAAATACATAAGTAAAAGTATAAAAGCCTTGATAATTTTTCCAACGTTAATAAAGTGAAAAATAAATGAAGGTTCAACCATAAAGGTGTCAGGATTATAGGAGCAATAAATAAATAAATCCCTACTTTCTTTGCAATATTTTACCTAAATCGTTTCTAATTTCTGTAATGAACTAAATGTCAACAATCCAGAGATGCAGAAACTCTCTTGACCTATGACCTCTCATAACCTTTGACCCACAACGGATGTGCTTATACCTGATTTAATTACTTAAGGGGCGGGCTGAGGTGTAATCTATTATATTATTTTATGAACTTTTGACTTTATCCAGTGCCCAAAACGGTTCAAGTAGGCATAGGATGTATATATACACGTAAAATTTGCATCTAGTTTCTTATTTTCAAGAAAAAAAGAAGAAAAATCCGAGGCCTGTGTTCACTCTCACCCCACTAATACTGATCAGATTTCCATCCATTTCAATATAATATCAAAAGTCTTATCCGCCTCATTTGGTATACTAACTCAGTGGACCTCGAAGGATATTCTAAGTAAGACACATATGACACCACATGACTAACTACTACCATTTCAACTTTGAAAATGCCGGATACCCTCCTTTGGCAGCCTTGTGCCAGTTTCATCGTTTAATACCAAGACCTAGAAATGTCCACATGGTAGGTAGGGGTGACCGAACGGGGCATTTGCTCCCGCTCAGGATCAGGTATTCTGACTTAGTATGAGTTGGAACCTAATTGTTTATCAAGGATGATGGTGCTATTCACTTGTTTTATATAACCCCCACTTATTGAACTACTATAAAAGTCATGGTTTTATTTTCCTTTTTTGACAGGCTGCTGCTAAGATATATTCCGAATATTTCCCCCTTGTGGAAAATGTCTTCCCAAGCCCCACCTGGAAACACATATTCAGACGTACGTAATTATTATGACTATTATTTGCATTTTGACTCCAGTTGCTTCGTGGCACCACGGAAGACTGAGTCTCCTCAAGTCTCGATCCCTTCTCCATGAATTCTCTCAATCCAATGTAATGCTGTACATTACGGTTTCGCACCAGTTGTCTGATGGTTATCGCTGCAGGATGAGTGATAGCAAGTCTCCTCAGGTTCCCAGCCCCCCCCCTTTAATATCGTCCTCACTTATCATAGTAGTGCGGTGGTTTGTAGCGTCTCCACCATGCCCTTCTCTTGGTTGTTAGACTTTCATTGCTAATGGCTTGGGGAGGAGGATGCATTGGCTATATACTTTTCTTTTTAGGATTATTGGGAACGACTTGTTTTTGAAGGTTGAGCTTGTTCTGCCAAAGGCTTGCCATCCTAGTGTGATTCTACGCTTGATCTCTTCCTCTTTCGTGGGTTTCATGGACATTCGTTGTCCTAGGTAGGTGAAAAGAAAAAGAAATTTGTTACATACTTTTTTGTAAATATATAAGACTTGTCCATACGACTCAGTCGGTAAGAGAGCCTTCTGTAGATCACGAGTTCGTTATTTCAGATCCCAGCAGAAAATGTTAATTTTATAAATGGTTTTATTTCTTTGAATAGAATGAGCCCCAGCGTATTCTCTCAAATATATGAGCCATCTAGGTTTGGTTCAGTCGGTAGGAGAGCCACCTGTTGATCAGCAGGTCGTGATTTTGAATCATGGTAGGAAATCGTCAATTTATAATCTTGGTTTGGTTTAACGTGACGATATAAAGAAGTTTACTCTCCTATATTAGCTGAGGATGGTTGTTGTTGTTATTTGTTGTTGTTGCTCTTGTGGTCGTCCAACTTGGACTGGAGTTGGACATCTGTTTTCTTGCCGTTGAAGAAAAGGCCGTGTCTTGGTGACATTCGATTTGATGTAGAGGTAACACAAACGTGTGCAGTTTTCAACAGAGCATATTAGAAACAGTCAACCATAACTGTCACAAAAGCCTCCAACATAGGTTTTTTTCAGTTTCCAAGTTGGTCTGGCTGGCAATGAATCTCTCACGTCTACAGGCTGCTCTGATGGGTTTAGAGGGCTGAAAACCTCAGCATGTATCCTTTATCACATCAAGAATAAAATGTTGTTTTTTTTTTATTCCTTCCGAATTTGTCCTTTAGTGGGGGTTCAATTTGTAATGTAAGTTTATCTTAATTTAGTCCCTATTTTTTGTCCATCAACATTTTTCTTTTTCTTTTTTTAATTCGACACTGTTCGCGTTCATTGAGTTCGGAAAGATTTACGCTAGTTTTTTTTTTTTGTTTGTTTGTTTTTAATCCTACTTTTTAAAGATCATGGCTTACCACATTCCACATTTTTTCCCGAATAATCACCCCCAACGAGGCATGCTGTCAAAGGGCAATCATGAGATGGTTTCTATTGGGTGACTAACGAGACATGTTCATGTTGTAAACAACATCCGGTCTGGACTGCTTGTCTCTTGTCTACTGTACGGTTACAGAGAGTATAGGGAAGGGGGGGGGCATACCCAAGACACGCAATGGAAGGTCATTAGGTGCATCGGGGCTCTGGAATATTTGCCAATCTCCAGTTCGACTGTCAGATGGGGAGGAGGGACAATTCTGAGTTCTTGGCGCGTTTCTTGTTTGGGCAGTTCCAAAATCCAACTATTAGCACTTATTTTACGAGCCAAATTTTACCAATTTCCTTGCCATTTTAGGCAAATCTGTCCAGTTTTAGATATCAGAAATGACCATAAAACGGTCTGCAGTGGTTTATAGCGTGTTTTGGCATTTCAATGCTTTTTCTTGAAGGTCGAAAAAATATTTTGAGTAATCAGCACTGGGGAGGGAACTTGCACTGAGAACTCAACTATCCATTTACGTGAGAACTAACAGAGTTCACAGCATGTATGTGAGTGTGTATGTTTGGATGAGTGTGTGTGTGTGTGTGTGTGTATGTATGTATGTGTGTGTGTGTGTGTGTGTGAAAGGCTGAGAGCAAACTTACACAAAGAACTGTATTGTTCATCAGGCAACGTTTATTTTGTAAGAATTTACACAGACCTCTGTATGTATGTGTATGTCTACATGTGTGCTCGTGCATGGGTACGTCAGTGAACCTATTCAAGAGAATGTGTAGTGCCTTAGGCAACAATGTATATGCGTATGTGAACATATGCGGGTAAATGTGTAATTCCCCAGGCAACTCTATGTCTGTATAGGCGAGAGAGGGAAAGAGAGAGGGAAAGAGAGAGAGGGAAAGAGAGAGAGGGAAAGAGGGAGGGAAAGAGAGAGGGAAAGAGGGAGTGATTACACGGTAGAATGTTGAGCTCGTCAAGCAACTCTGAGTGTAACCTGGAGTGGTTGATAGATAGATAGATAGATAGATAGATAGATAGATAGATAGATAGATAGATAGATAGATAGATATGGACGTCCACGGATAGACGATGAATATAGATAGATAGATAGATAGATAGATAGATAGATAGATAGATAGATAGATATGGACGTCCACGGATAGACGATGAATAGAGATAGATAGATAGATAGATAGATAGATAGATAGATAGATAGATAGATAGATAGATATGGACGTCCACGGATAGACGATGAATAGAGATAGATAGATAGATAGATAGATAGATAGATAGATAGATAGATAGATTGACAGATAGATAGATAGATAGATAGATAGATAGATAGATAGATAGATAGATAGATAGATAGATAGATAGATATGAACGGACTGGGATAGATAGATAGATAGATTATACGGAAAAAATGTGCAGTCTGTCAGGCAACTCTGTGTGTTGAGAAGGAATTCTTCAAGTGAGGTAACTCGTTCATTGTAAGCTCATGCAATGCTTTTCCAATAGAGCACTCTGGTGTGGATGGGGAATATAAGATGAATAAATAAAATTAAATTCCGTGGAGCAGAGGTAGGATACCGGCCTCCGGGTCTGAAGTGAAGGTTTCAATTCCTTCTCAACACACTGGATTGGAAAATGGAGAGTCTATATCCACACTGTAGAGTGAACGGAATAGCTGTCCGTGGATGACAAAATAATTAACGCTCCCCTATTCACGGTTGAGCATTCTTTAATTGAGGTAATTCGTTCATTGTAAGCTTTCTTAATAATTCAAAAATAGTTCTCCTGCAGGAATCGAACCAGCAACTGATATGGCAGCCGTATCAACGTAGCGATGATCTTACGACAGGATAAGAGCAGCAGCTGTTTAACCCAATGGTAAGAGTACTACTTCGATAGAAAGGTTATCATATCGGTCGCAGGTTCGATTCCTGCAGCAGACTCTTTTTTTCAATTGTTTATTCTATTTACATTGTCTACGGCGAGTGATATATCCACAGTGTAACGTCGGGAAATCATTTCAAATAAGAGTTTCTACATAATACAACGATATCTATAATCATTCTGTCGGATCATATATATCCATTTCTCAAGATAGAAGATAGATAGAGTATACAGGAAGAGTGCAACTCTGTGTGTAGGTGACAGAAACAGAGACAGAGAGAGATGTACAAAGAGAGAGACAGAGAGAGCTTATTTGGAGAAATGTGTTGTTCACTAGGCAAACGCCACGCATCAGTGTTCTGACCACAAAAATAACATTGATCATAAAGTGGAACACCATGCTAAATGCTTGGAGGAATTATTTTGCACAAATATTTCTAGGGAAGGCCTCTACTCATGAAACTCCTTTCATGTATAGACTCACCCATATACACATGAACCGGCGGCAAATTTATCTCGATGGAAGTCTCGTTCGTGTTTTTCTATTGGCACCTGTGATTTGGGTTCAATCCCAGATAGATTTCTAATGCTGATTTTATTAGCACGAAGATCCCCCACACTTGAAAGATTTATGCGACATAATCTTTCAGGCCTAAATTTTCAGGATTTGGACTCATGCCTGAGTGTAACGGAGTGACGTAAAGTCTGGGAGATATAACCCAAGTAAGTACAAAAAGAAACAAATAGTTAGACGAACAGATAGATGGAGAGATAAAATAAACAAAAAAATCGATAGATAGCGAGACAAGTAGATAAATATAGGGATAGATAAGTGATATGTTTAACTGCAATCTTCAAGTGCCACTGAAAATTTGCCATGGCTGCAAAGACGGAGAATCAGCCAATCAGATATAACAACTGAAAATATAGATTGGAATGTAGGTGGTGTTTTATTAAAGTGTCACCAAAAGTCGGTAACTATAAACAAATGGCTTGTTTTTATTTATCTAAAATCGAAATAATAATCAAGGAATTTTATCCAGTGGAATGTATATTTTGTCAGCGTTAAAATCATAAGAATTGATAGAGTGTTATAAATAATAAGAAAAAACAATTCGGGGGTAAATTAATTTTAGCAATCCTAACAAAGAAATGAGCTAATTGCCTGGATGATGTTGACACAAGCAGGATAATTACGAGATTTGGACACATGAAATAAGATAGGGATATATACTAGACGAATTTAGAATAGAGGATAGTTTGCCAAGGGATGCCAACTACTTTACCTAAGTGCCTTGTAGGTTGCCCCTGCTCCCTTTGGTGGGAGTCATTGCCGGGCTCCAAAGAAATCCTGAAAGCAAAACTCCATAATAGAACTCATCTTTTTGATACGAACTGCAAAAATGAGAGGAAAAAAGATGGGAAAAAAGAATGAATCATTAGAGATGATAGAAGACTAAGAAGTCTGACCAAAAGTATTGATTGGTATATTGTTTGACATTGTATTAGCAAGATTATCAAACGAATAACTCATGCCACAAAGACCCGATTCCCAGAGTTTCTCCTGAGTAAAATTGAATAAAAATATGAATACTTTTTAACTGACTCCGATTTTCTCAGCGAAAATGATGTTTGCGCCGATCGTTTTTAGCATGTTATGGCAAAAGGGAAAAGAGATACGCCTTCAACACTCCATTTGTATAGAAACATGACTATGCTAAGCTTAGTAAATCATAACAGGAAATGTTGACTATTCCCGAAAGTGAATAAAAAAGGGAGAAAGAAACAAGAAAAAAAGTTTCAATGTTGTAGAGTTTGGTCATGAATAATACCTGATAATATCTGTTTTTAATTGAGAAATGTTTCATTAACATAAAATGTATGGTTTAGAAAAAAATGAACTAAAAAAAAAATAAATAAAATAAATTGGTGGAGATATACACTGAGACAAATCAGGGTAGTTAACTCTTGGAGATATAGGGTGAGCAGATACACGGACAAACGTCGGTGAAAACCAAAAATACATAGAAAAAAGCGCACAAACTTCTGTGACCGCCATTGTCGCTAAAAAAGTAATGAAAATTAATTCTGATATGGTGACAATGCAGAGAACGTAAATGTGAAAACCACTGGATTCACCGCAAAATTCAATCAATCCTTCCTTAGGCCATAGCGAAGACTTTGTCAGTTTACCGTTTGAATATCCAAAGTTCACCCAAGAGTGGCATATTAGAACAAAGAGTGTGAATCACACTCATTACACACCCAATTGTGTGCGAGACGAGCTTAGAAATCGAAAAGCCATCGGAAAAATGAAGTAAAGCACTCGTTTATCAAGAGTCAACTCCTGTTTGGGTATTAGACCAGTTTTCCCTGCAAGTGTCAGTTCAGTGACCCTTACAAGTTTCAATTCTAGTTGATACCAGGGATACACCGACTGTGATTGACCCTTGGCCATATTCCATCCGACTTGCAGCAACATTTTGCCCGACCCGTGGCCACATTTCACCCTACCCGTGTCCACATTTCATTCTATCCGTGGCCATATTTCACCCAGCCCGTGGCCATATTTCATTCTACCCGTAACCACATTTCATTCTACCCATGGCCACATTTCACCTGACCTATGGCCACATTTCACCCGACACGTGGCCACGTTTCATTCGACCTGTGGCCACATTTCATCCAACTCGCGTCCATATTTCATCCGACTCGTGGCCACATTTCATCAGACTCGTGGCCACATTTCACCCTACCCGTGGCCACATTTCATTCTACCCGTGGCCATATTTCACCCAGCCCGTGGCCACATTTCAGTCTACTCGTGACCACATTTTATTGTACCCATGGCCACATTTCACCTGACCTATGGCCACATTTCACCCGACACGTAGTCACGTTTCATTCATCCTGTGGCCACATTTCATCCCACTCGCGTCCATATTTCGTCAGACTCACGGCCACATTCCATTATACCCGTGGCCACACTTCATCAGACTTGCTAACACACTTCATTCGACCTGTGGCCACATTTAATCCTACTTGTGGCCATATTTCATCCGACTCGCAGCCACATTTCATCCAGCCCACTAATTTCATTGAATGTGCAACTTTTCATTAAACAAATTATCTATCTTCGGTTAGTGAACGATAGATTCCCGTATCGAAAAATATAGGGAAAATCACAGTTTGGCATTGACCCCCCCAAAAATCAA
The DNA here is from genome assembly GCA_963457665.1 of Thysanoteuthis rhombus. Lineage (NCBI taxonomy): Eukaryota > Metazoa > Mollusca > Cephalopoda > Oegopsida > Thysanoteuthidae > Thysanoteuthis > Thysanoteuthis major. Next base: position 48,820,436 of record OY735228.1, read on the forward strand.
TTTGTTATTGCCAAAATGCTCAGCAGTACGCATTACTGCTGGATTTTTTTTCAATATACGAAATACTGGAAACACAATAAAAGAATGTTTCGCTTCCAAAGAAAAAATTAATAGTTCCCATTGATCGTACCTGGAAGTTTCTGTTGGTATATATACTCCTATAATGAGAAAAACATGGATTTGAAGTGATTTGAATTTTTAAAAAATAAGAAATGAGTTTATGTCTTGTGTTCACAGCCGAAAGAAATGAAACAATAGTTATAGTCTTGCATGATTATTGTTTCATTTCTTTCGGCTGTGAACACAAGACATAAACTCATTTCTCTTCTGGTCTGCTTTCATAAAAAGACTGGTGATCTGTGGCTTAAGGGGGAAGCTGAGTGTGCAAGGGGAGATCCGTCTGAATGAAAACCTTCCCAACCTCTTCAATCATAACGGGAATTGAACTGGGAACTTACGTGCAAAAGGCGGAAAGACTAGCTAACCATTACACTATCTGGGCTATAAGCTAAAAAACAAGCCATCGCAGCAGTTAATAATTCAAGCAGAATGTTTCGTACACCTTTCTGAACGATAACTACAGATGGATAACAAAAAGATTGAGCTCGTGTGCAAGAAGGTGTGAAAACTGAAAGAAAAAAAATGCGGACGGGACCAGGGTGGTGAGAGAGTACAAATGAACAGGGTGGATTCATTTGAAGTCCACCCGGTTGTGCAAATTGGTGCATATCAAATGCTGCTATGTCATGAATGAATAGGCACAGCTTTTGCACAGATGCAAGGCGTAAATGTATTCAAAGGCCAGACCCCCGAGAGGAATTCTATAACACGGTGCAAAACTGCTTTTGCACCCCCTCCTCTACGAACATACATTACGCAAACAACGTTGCTCTTTAGCCAGCCTTTTTTCCATCTGCTATAACCCTTTCAAAAAGACATGCTATATTCACTACCGGTAAACGAAAGAGTCAGCCTATTCCATAAAAACCACATCGTATCAACTTGGAAGTTTAACTCTAGGGTCCCGTTAAATTCTCTTGGGCTCAATTTGGCCCTTGAAACCCCAGCTGCACCCCTCTCTCAGAGGCCCCTCCGATCTTGGAAAGCTAATCCTATTACAACCTGATATCTCTTTCCGAGCAAATCAGAAAGGTGAGCAATTTAAAAAGATACGCCATACAAATCAGAAAATAAGATTAGCAGTTCAAAAAACACGATGGAGAAATTTAACAATAAGACAAACAAACTGAAAAATACTGCATGCAAATTGAAAAAAATAAAGTATACAAAATGAAATTTAAGGCATGCAAGTTGAAATTTAAGGAGAACAAATTAAAAAATACGTCATGCAAATTTAAAAAAAAAATGACCAGGAAATAAAAAATGACAAGCATATTGAAACGATGGAACTAAGTAATTTCACATCCGGTTTCTGGAAATCGTAATTTTTGAAGTGAATTAAGTTATGACTAACTCCTATAGAGTTGACTTTATTATAGCAGTTAGTCAGACGGTATATTGTGAGAGAAAAAAAAAAGAGAATGTTATTCCATGGTATCATGTGGTGTCAACCCACGACCAGGAAGAGAAAAAAAAGAGAAACTAGAATTTTTATGCCCCCCCCCCCTCCCAGAGTTTTGTTCATTCTGATTACACAATCTTTAGGATTTTTTGTTCTGACAACGCTTTTTTAGAAAGTTATTTTCACCTGACCTTATATCTTTGTTTGATCTACCGTCAGAGAAGAGTTTGACTCTGAAGCAAGCAGTCCTGTTTCATTTTGGTATAAAGTTTTTTCCAGGTTTATAGAATTATACTCTCAATATTAGTCAGTGCGAAATCAACAGATGATACCCACAAAGTCAGATATATCACAATAATATCTAATTCTGTTTAAAAGGTAAAACCCTTTGGAAATCTTATACAAATAGAATTAACAGATATTCGGAAATCGATGACTAAAGTGACACAAAAATCTATTGAAAGAGTTTTTTTTTTAATGTTTAGTGTTTCAGTTAAGTTAGAGTAGACCTGAAACTATGATGAAATAAAGGATACGCAAAGCAAACACTTTTATGTTTCTGCCCAGTTTGAGCTTATATATATATATATATATATATATATATATATATATATATATATATATATATATATATATATATATATATATATATATATACAATGGATCCACTAGACGAGGGCAAATCCTTTATTTCATCATGGTTTAAGCTCTTCTCTAACTTGACTTAATGTTTAAAGTTGAATGTGTTGGACACTCTATAAAATGAACCCATCACATATCGGATACGGTAGTATATCATATTGTATTCCAGATAAGTACTTTTATATATAAAGCCCAAGTGTGGAATAGTCTCCCACACTAGTTCAACTATACGTATGTGTTTGCATATGCGTACATGCGTGTACATGTATGTATTTGTGTGTATGCGACTTTTACTGACAATTGCTGAAACAAAAATTCTTTTGTAAAATGAATCTAAAAACAGAAACATATACCGAAGCCCACGTTCATCTAGACGCACACCCTCTATCTCTCTTTTACTCGTAAGATAAAATCTTATCTCTTTATCATACATGTCAAATGTCCGGGGAAAATAACTTTAGATCCCATAATCACAATATGCCAAGCATTTTCTTCCTTCTTCCTGCTTCCCCGACTGTCGCTGTAAGGGGTTTTTTTTTTCATTCTTGTGAAGTACTTGGCTTATAAGAATAAAAGGTGACGTTTTTCCCTTTTCCGTTCGTCCTGCTTAATGGTTGGGGGCGTTAAATGAGATTCAAAAACCACATGTTTAACTAGAAAGCACCCAGGCAGTGCATACAACAGCCATCGTCACTGTAAACTGAATGAAAATCAGTTTATATATAGCAATGTTGCAAAGGGGTATGTGTAATCGCTTTAGTTTCGAAGTAATATCGACCAATCTCAAGCAATTACTGGATTAGCCCTAAAATTCAATCAGTTCTCTTAATAAACCATTGCCTACCTTTTCCAAAAAATGTCATTGAAATTCATTGAGAATCATTAGAGATATTGAGTGAACAGACAGACGAACATGTGTGAAAACATATAAATATATATAAAATGAACCTAAAAAGCACCCAGAGACTATACCTCTATGAACGCTACTGTCACTAAAAACCCTATGGAAATCAGTTCAAATATCGTGACAATGAAAAGATAGTAACTCCGAAAAATTCCTGGATCCGCCTCCAAATTCAATCAATATTTCCTGAGTCCATGGCCTACCCAATCACAAAATGACAATGAATATGTATGGAGAAACACGGTTGAATGAATAAATGTATTAAAAAAAGGAAGAAAAAATCTTTCTTAATCAACAGTTAAATGATCAAGCCCGAAATTTGATCTATTATCTCTTACCGTAAGGCCTAGAAGATTTAGTTTGAAATCATCAGAAACTTTTCGAATTTGACTATTTGCTCTTGATATCAACGTAGCTTACTAAAGGCACAGATAGAAAGAAATTACTCTATGAAGATTATTTGGTACGAATCTATTAAGTATGTTCGGTTTTCATGCCTTGAAAATCTGCATTTGGGATATCTTTGTCAGACCATTGATCAATGAAATGCGAGATTACATCAGTCACAAAAAAGTCTTGTTGGTCTTCTATATTCGATATTTACCAAGCACTGCTCTGTACGGCGCAATGACAAAATTGTGAGGACACATATAGAAAGATTGTGTTGCACCAATCTTCCAAATACATTTAAAAAAACGGGCTGATCAATGAATAAGTTAATTCTCTCGTCTTTTGTCTGGCAGTGATCACTAAAAAGTCTGAATTTTCAAACAGTGGATACTGACTAAGGGATCAGTTTTGCATAAGCTTGTATTGCAAACTGAACCCCCAATAAAAACCTATTTTTGAAGGTCAGAAAACAAAAAAAAAACGTTTTTACTAGATATAATAAGGAGTATAGGTTGACTCTTTCAGCCCTCTAACTCCATTGGTGCAGCCTATACGCTTGGTACATACATACATACGCCACCAGCCAGCCTGACCAACTTGACAGTTTTGGTGAGAGTTTTCGTTGACGGTTTCTAATGAATCAATATTTACTGCTTACATTTTCTTTATTACGATGCTTTAAGATTGTTTTAAAAGTAAACTATTGATCACTGCTTAGAATTCATTTTCACATCATTAGGGACGACTATCTTGGAAGTATGAGATGAAAAAAAAATGACCTGTTCTCTCGTAGGTAGCAATTATCACAACTGTTAGAGGGTCTCTCGTCACCTGAGAAACAGCTTTCTTTAATTTGTACCAATGCTATTCAAAAAGGCAAAATAAGCATAAACAGATCCAGTCAAAAATTCAAACTCGTTTTATTGATTTCTCTTTTCTGCCTGAAAACCCATTTAATCCCAACGATCCTACTGGCCGATTGTGATTTAACTGCTTGCTTTTAGTATCTAACTGTTTTATATATTTGTAATATTTATTTATTTATTAACCAGTTATATATTTGAATTTCTATGGGATGATTTTTTGTAGAAAAGAAACTGTATGATCAGCGAATTGATATGGTTTATTGCTAATCCAACAATATGACAGTTAAATGACAATTTAAGACGCCTAGTTGCATAAATGACTCATTTATTCCGGCGTTTCGCCCGATTTGTCAAGAAATTGTAAAGCTGAAGTGGGCGAAACAAAAGAATTATTTGTACAGCAGGCCTTCTGATATTGTTATTTCACTCTATATATGTATATATATGCGCAGACACACATACACATATATAGATATATATGTACTTGTGGTAGAAGTATCTAAATGTATTAAGGTTCGAGCAGTTCTTCCTCATTCTGTTTACAATATAAATAGAGCTATTAATTATGTAAATAATAGTTTACGTCTTATCAAATAAATCAATGTTTTTTATCAAAAAGTGACAGCTCGTTTATGCGGAAGGGTCGATTGTTTTAAATGATGAAGATGAGATATTTTCATCAGCAAAATTTTTAACTTCAAGAGGAAGAGTCTATGGACACAGAAGGAGGAACGAAGAGAAAAAGTCACGTTGTGAATTGTATTATGCTATGATGTTTATTAAGAATATAATTGCATTTTACTTTTAAAATTTGGAAATATTATGTTGCTCTACATTCTATTAATGTTCAACAAGGTCCCAGATTGCAAATGGGTTTGGTTAGTCACTCAATAGAAACCAATGTATTTTGGCAGCATGCCGTGTTGTGGGCGATCAATTGAAACTATTTGATCAATGCATAAGTTAAATCTCCCACTTTTTGGGGATCACAAAGATGCCTAAAATGATTAAATAGATAAGCGTGAATACTGACAGACGCTAACTAAGGGATTCATTTAGCATTAACTTAGATTGCAAATTTATCTGCCAACTAAAATCTATTTGAGAGGTGTTCAACACTGTTTCTTGACATAATGAGGAGTAAGTTGGAATTTTCAGCCATCTAGCTTCATTGGTGCAGCCTGTACACGTGATATATATATATATATATATATATATATATATATATATATATATATATATATATATATATATATATGACGGCTGTCACCTCGATTTCAGGTATTGCTACCACATGATATCACTTTAAAGAACCATCCAACTATAGCAGAAACAGATGTGGCATTCTAACCCAGCCAAGGATTTAAAATCTCATGCACAGAATTGGCACCCAAGAGATTCCATGATACGGGTGCCCGGTTTACAATTTTTGTGTATTTGAGCAGGCCTTTTCCGCCCTCTTATTGACTTGAACCACTTCCAACGTACGTGGCAGGTTTTGTGATTTGCAGCTTTTCGATAGTTTACATGTAGTCTATATTCATGTCTCCGTAGATAGCTTTTCTTTCCAGCTTTGCTGAGGCAGACCCTCCCACAGATGACGAATTAGCTCGTAGTGATCACCTTTATGAAAGGGAAGTTTCAAAGTTAGATCTTTTCCAGGCTTTTCTCTTCAGTTCCCCATTTTCTAACCTACCAATCATGTCTAAATGAGTGCATAATCCGGCAGAATAACTTTAAAACTGAATGAGCCAATGTTCGCAGGTTTGTTTAATGGCTTTTAACAAGGAATAGTAATATCATTGAGATACATGAGAAGGTTTGATTCGCGGTGAGAAAGTGGACTTTCTAGTTGAAAGGGATCAGTCTTTATGTTACCTTATAAAGGAACTGCTTCGTCAGTAGATATCCTGGCTCAAAAATCAGCATCCAAGATCCAGAGAGGTACCTGGGCTCGAAAACATGTTCCCCCCTAATCAGATCTAAATGCATTCTTTGACATCCATTTCCTTACTCGCCACCCTGGTTATCAGGGAGTTACCCGAAGTTTGCCGGATCGGGATACAAATAGCAAATTGAAATCTCTTTTGAAAGCCTGGCGCAAATGAATTTCAATTTCGCTACTCGTAACTCTTTAGGCTGTCAGTCTGAAAAGCCAAGGGAACTTTAGATACCGATGAGAAGAAATCCAATGATAATTTATGTATTGATAATGTGATATACACCGAAGAATTTTTACGTTAATCTACTTGGAAAATCACGCTAATTTGCTACGCCCAAATTTATTAGTTATTCTCAGAGTATATTTACTAGACTAGTCTAGTAAATATACTTTGATGAAAAACTAATAGATAAGTCTAGTAAATATCCTTAGAGAAAAACTATTAGACTAATCTAGTAAATATTCTTACAGAAAAACTAATAAACTCGTCTAGTAAATATCCTTAGAGAAAAACTAACCGAATAGTCTAGTGAATATCACATGGGAAAAACTGATAGACTACCTTAGTAAATATTCTCAAAGAAAAACTAATAAATTGAGGTGCAACACATCGGAGTGAATTTTTTCAAATTGGTCCAAGTACAATTTTCTTTCAGTGCATTATCGAATTTTCTTTACAAGATATATATTCAGTGATAACATTAATATAACCACTAAATTGTCTCGTGCAAACTACGTACTAAAATGTACTAATCTGAATAGTGAATCAACCAATAAAAGACATTGAGCTACTTTCGTTACAAATTGGCCCCTTTTGGTCCTTCGCCTTTTTTTCTCTCACTGAACCAGATCTGGCAGCCCCTGGAGCCACTCTCATCGACCCCAACCTTGGTCCTCATATCCCAAAGCTCAACATATCCAGGTAATAATGATGCCGCCACAAACAAGACACCTGGTTCTTTTCTTCCGGACAAACTAATTAAAAGAAAAATCTACTGGCATTCAGCAGAACATTCCAGTCTACCCAACAATCTTTTTGTTTTGTTTTCTTTTGCTTGTCAGCTATACCATCATTTTTTTTTTATTTAGCTTTCAAAATCAGGGCCCGATTGATCAAGACAAGAGTGTGACCTAATACCTTAAGTAACACGGGAACCAGTGTGGAGAAAGCGTAGGCTTACATTCCTTACGTGACCTAATACCAGTTGAAAGAAATTTATCAAAGAATTTAAAAGAAAAAAAAAAGTTCTGAACGGAAGCTGTCAAGCAGTGACAGAAAACTTGCATCGTTGTTAGCTTTAAAAACACGTGGGATTAATTGCATATTAGCTGATATCCACCCTGCTGGGCAACTTCCAGCTAGTATGAATATATATATGTAATATTGAACGGGAAAATAAGAGATCATTTTGGCATTATAGATGCATTGTAAATAGACTCCTGCTTCTAAAACCATTCAGAGAAATCTTCTTAAAAACTTTCATTTTAAATCAATTCAATATGTCCATTGATCATGCAATGCCGATTCTGTGTCAGATTTGGTTGAACTCTGCCAACGTTAGTGCTGGAGACACAATGAGAAATTGAGCCAATTGTTTACTTAATAAAAAAGAAACCATCAGGTAAGGCGGGGATCCTGTTCTTATTATCAGCTTAGTATAACTGAATGACCGGTGGGGTGAAATAAGGTTATGATAACTGTGGAGAGGGCTGCCAACGATGAAAAATACCCATTGGAATGCTACCATTTTATCTGGGTTCGAATCCTGATCACTGCTGCAAGTGGAAAACACGCAACGACCTCAACCACCGTTCCATAATAGTCCTCCCCCATTCAACAACAAACACACCGAGATTAATGTTTTGTTCCTACCGTCTATGATGGTGGTCTGGCAATTGAAGATCTGTCCCTTCAACAGCATTTAAGGGGTTGATTAGGGGTTTGCTCTAATGTTTGTAGCTAAGGTACGTGGTTAAAGACCTTGTTGGCACCTATCCACATTTTTTTCAAAAAAAGCCTCGTGTTATATTTTGCATTTTGTAGGTATACAAATACTCAAAAGAAATCGATCATTTGAAATTAATTAGGCTCACCTTAGAACGACCCAATACCAAACAAATTGAGCGCTTGATATTCATCATGCTTGACTTAGTACGCTACAAGGCTGAACAAATGGGCCATTTAATATCTATGGAGCGTAACTTGGTAAGGTACAAGGCCAAACAGACTGAGCACTTCAGGAATTTCAAAACGAACGTATCCTTGGAAATTTCCAAAACTGGAGAATTGAGCCGCTGATCCGAACACCTTCGATTTTTTTCAGCCGATCCACGTATCTTGCCACGTTTAGATGCTTATCAATAAACTAGAAAGCTACCTCACCTCCATATCTTACGGTAGCCCAAATAATGAACTCATCATTCCCACTTGTACGCTTTGAATATGTTCCTTTTGGTAATCGTTTGTGATACCAGTGATACTGAAAGCCACAAAGGCCATACTGATTGAGCCATTGTCAATCATCATCAAAGCCGGACGTAGCAATCTTGCCTCTTTATTGTTTGTCTGTTGGTCTATTTGTGAACTTGAACCCATGTTTCAGTCTTCAGACGATCCAAGGGCTGATTGACTTTTGCCACGGTGCTCTGATAACTGCTATCTCATCATGATCTGGAATCTTCTTGGGTCTACCATCTCTCTTCTTGGCTCCATAATTATCTGGATCACGTAAATAATTATTCACAAGTGTCAGACATTGATGAATTTGGTCGGCAATTGCACATTTTGATAGTCTTTGATTCTGGGGTTTAAAAAAATCCAACCACGTCCAAAATCGGTCGAGTTTAGTCTCTTTCCCGTACATCATAGTTTTGACACCATTTTAAACAACAACAACAACAACAACAACAACAACAACAACAACAACAACAGCAGCAACAACAACAACAACAACCACTACCACCGATAAATTGAATTTTGAATCCCTTATATAACATCATTTGTCAACAAGTTTAAAGGTTAGTTGTATTGTACGTTTCAATGGTTAGAATTCCGTTAGAACTGCTCAACTCATTAGCACAGCTCAATTTTTAACCATTGGGGAGAACGTTTATTTGACCAATCCCTCAAATCTGAATCGTTGATGGATTATTCCAAATATTAATGAATGTATCGAACCTTTTTCACCAAAGTATGATTGTTATGGTACACTGTATATATGCCATTCCCTAGCGAAAACTTTTTCATGTTAGATGTCAATCCTTCCCCAATCATTTGTGATCAAGGTCAAGTCAGTTATCTCACTTTATATAAGTTTTAAAATCACGAAAAAAAATACTCAATTGTGCCTTAGTATAGCTTATGTTTGATATAATGTGTTGTACTTGGATGTTATTTCATTCTACACATCATTTGATTTTTTTTAACTTAGGGCTTACTTACGTACGTTTCCCCAAAAACGTAATCGAAGATAAAAGATCAATAAGTATAACAACAGAGGTGACTCGTTTTTCGTGTCACTTCTATTGAGTGTTCACCCATGTGAACATTGAAGCTGTTGTGGTGGTTTTCGTCTCAGACTGCATGCACACCATATGTATGTACTATAATATACCCATTTCAAAATAGCGGGGCTATTTATGTATGGGTCGGCAATGAGAAGCCTAAAAGCATTTTATTAAGTAATCTATTTTTGATAATTCAAGTATCTTAATTTCTGAGTTTTTTTCATTCAATTCTCAACTCATGTCTGAAGTCTCAAGAGTTTCTCTGGTGTCATTTTTATCTTTATTGCTACCTCATGATAGGGAGATAAATCAACCAATCAGATCATCCCATATAAGTGCAAGCAAACAGAAAGGTTCGAATATAAGATCATTATACGATTGCATATATATATATATATATATATATATATATATATATATATATACATATATATATATATATATACATACATATATATATATATATATATATATGTATATATATATATATATATATATGTATATATATATATACATATATGTATATATATATATATATATATATATACATATATATATATATATATATACATACATATATATATATATATATATATATGTATATATATATATATATATGTATATATATATATACATATATGTATATATATATATATATATATATATATATATATATGTATGTATATATATATATATATATATACATATATATATATATATATATATACATATATATATATATATATATATATAGAGAGAGAGAGAGAGAGAGAGACAGAGAGACAGAGAGAGAGAGAGACAGAGAGGTAGACAGAAATATTTTGGGTTGACTCTTATCCCAAATGAACGAATAAGTCGATGGTGATTGAAAGAAAATATTTGGGACTGCAGGGATAAAATAAAATTAGGGAAACATGATGAGTGAAAAAGTTAATTTACTCTTATAAGATATGTGTGTTATAAGCACATGGAATAAGAAAAAAATGTTTCTAATTATAAGATCTAAGTTAGTTCATTATTATTTATTTGCTCCTACTCTTTACCTTAATCTTAATTGTTGTTGCTTTTTATCGCAACTAAAACCAGGCTGGATACTCTTCAGCAGTGAGTGAATAAAATGGCAGCGCAGATCAGAATAAACAATAACTTTTAGGAGAGATTCGAACTCCTATATCGGAGGGTGGCTCGCTTGACACTCAGCCGTTCTTATCACTAAAATACTGGAACTTAGTGACAAGCGTCCATCAAAATCAAATACTCACTCCCAATCCACGATCTCCTCTGTGTCATGTTCGTTATTAACTGGTAGTTCAGGTCAATCCATTTTAAATAGTAGCAAAAAATAAATAATGATGATCTAAGACTGCTGTAAGCTAAATTTATGTAAACTAGAAAAAATCCTAATAATTTTGAAGTAAACTTTTTATCGCTCTCATTTTCTTAACATCTTTTTAAGATATTAAAAAACATGAATGGAATACATATTTTGAAACGAGTTAATTTATATTTTTTTTCTCGTAATTCAAAATAAATTGTATATAGAATTATACCCAGGGGAGAATAAGAGGAAAATGATGAAAAACAGAAGGAAGATCTACTCTTGAAGTTTTGTAATAAAGACGTGAGGGTGAGTGACACTGAAATAGTTTTTCTTGAAATCTGTTCTGAGCTTTTTGTTCTCAGCTTCTCTATAATCCGTGTAAAGTTGTTGCTGTTGTTGTTCAGTGAGGATGTGGGACAGGGGGGCTTTCACTCTGTCAAGTCAGCAAAACTGTAAACAGAAAAGGAGAGGTTTTTAGATGCGCTAGCATCCCTAGCGACCATTACCGTCGCTGACCAATATAGCGAAATGTTAAGTGCGTACTTTTCTCCTCCTCCTCCTCATTATCATCATCATGATCGGAAAAAGAAGACTTTTGACATCCGTCGTTGGGCATTGACCTTACCCCGGATTTGCTGGACATCTCTATCCGGGGTATCATGAAGCTAGTGTTCTATGATTTTATCTAGTTTGTTACGTCATCTTACTTTCTGTCGGTCACAATTTGTATATAATCTCAAGGAATCTACGTTTTGAGCCGTCATTTTCAGTATGTGTCTAACATTTTTGCAGCGTGTTCAACCCATTGCCATTTGAGTTTTCTAGCTGTTTCTATTATATCTTGGACCCCTGTCTTTTCTCAAATATATTTCGCTTTCTCGTGATCTCTCTATGTGTGGTTGAGGATGATTCTCTCCTGTGCTCGTTGCATGGTTCTCAGTTTGAGGATCAATCTTTTGGCTACATTCCATGTTTGAGCTCCGTAGGTGACTATTGGTAGGATACATTGGTTGTATACCCTTTTTTTTAGGACTAGAGGTCGACCTTGCTCTACCAAAAGCTTACCAACCAATGTGATTCTTTGGTGTAGATTTTTGTTACGTTTAAATATCAGAAATTGCCATTTAGATTATTTTTTAATAAATTGAGTGGTATTCTAATAAAATGAATGTTACAGATCAAAGTCAGATCCAATTTATTAATAATACGAAATACATTATCGAGATTCTACATAAATATCCGGGGAATCGAGAGGTTACTAAGTGTTTAAAGATGTTTTTTTCAAGTCAATTTTAGATATAAACTTGAAGATTATTTGCAGCACTGTCCGTGCTAGATCTTCACAGATGAAAAACTCATGTATCTATGCTCTAACTTTGAGACTTGTTTGTTTATGTATTGGAAACTGTCAACCAAATATATCACAAAAAAATTCAGAAAGGTTTGTTTGTTTGTTTTTTTCAATTATCAAGTTTGTCTGACTGAATGAATGGCTGGCAAGCTATTTATGTATGTAAGTTGTGTACACACAGCACTAACTGAGCTAAAGGGTTGAACACTTCAACATATAGTATTGATTATGTCTTGGAGTGACGTCTTGCTTTTTAAATTCACCTCTCAAATAGGTTTTTAATTGGGATTAGATTTTCAATGTCAGTTTATGCCAAATTGATCTTTTATTTTGTGCCCAGTATCGTTCCCGTTATTTTTTTGAAAATTCAGATTTTTTAGTGATCCATATTCAACAAAAGTTACTTATCCTTTGTCCACTGAATTTTCCAATTTTTCAATTGATCACCCCTAACACCGAAAGACGAATGATACTGGTCATAAGACGGTGTCTACTGAATGACTAACTAGGTCTATTCGTTCATTGTTTCAAATACAAATAGTATTTTGATAAAAAAAGATTCAGCTGAGAGCGTTATTACTGTTTTTTGTACAATCATCACAGTGTCCCTTTCTTTTAATTTCGAGTCATATAATATCAAATTCTGTAAGTATTAACAAAAATGATACATCAGAAGTCGTCAGTTAACATAACATATGAGAGATTTCCAATTCTTAATTAGTATGATCTAAAAGCGAACTCGGAATGCAGTTTATTCACTTTCTATCTTTATAATCAACAGTAATCTTTTTCTGTTTCTCTGTCCGTATGAATGGACTCGTCCACTTAAAGGTAACAATTTTGCTGCTAGATAGATCTTTATATTTTTTCCATAGCATATCATCTCAAATACACCCTTGAATGATTTCATGTCTAATAACTAGTGTTGCAAACAGTTTCAAGTCGACGCTGAGAATATTCGGATGTATTACTGTATTCAAAGAAAGTCACGCGAATTTATTGACCTTACAAGCAGAAGGGCGAGTATTTCAGAATAGAGACCTGCTTTTTTTTAAAGCTGACAAAGCAAAATCTATTTTTAAATAAAACCAACCAGTTGATCCCACTCGGTAATGCGTATTTCGTTTCAGTTGACCAGTTCGAAAAGTGAAAGAAAGATCATATTTGGTCGAAAAATGTTTTTTTTTAATATACGGGCGTGCATTCTTGCGCATAAATACACTAACTTATATATATATATATATATATATATATATATATATATATATATATATATATATATATATGTGTGTGTGTGTGGGTGTGTATGTGTGTGTGTGTGTGTGTGAGCGTTTTGCACGTACATTACGTAATGATAATATCAAATAACAAAGTACACATAAAATGAAATAACCTTTGTATCGAAATCATTAAGGGGAGATGGTGTTTGATCAACACTGCTGGGAAGCCATGTTCATATAACTGTTATATTTTTAAATCCCCGAAACGACTACATGGTAAACAACTGATGATCATGATAAGAAAAAATTCACCCATGGTACCATAATATCAAATTCTGCGTGAAACATTGAAAAAAAAAAAAGTAAAATAAATTACATTAAGAGATACTGAGAAATAATTCAGTGGATTGACATAATTTTTTGGAAAAATGTTCTCTTCATATTTTTTGTGTTTCAAGCTGTGTGATGGGTTTATTCAATAGAGTGTTCCATACATTCAACATTAAACATTAAGTTGAGTTTAAATAGAGCTTAAAATGTGACGAAATAAAGGATTTGCCACACAAATATACGTTTACGTATTACGTCTCTGAGTAGCGAATCGTTTACTTCATCATGCTATATATACATATATATGTATATATATATAAGTGGTTTTGTGTATGTTTCTGAGTGTGTGTGTGTGCGTGTGAGTGGTTGTGTGTGAGTGAATACTTTATACTTGTTTCTTGGATCATCCATTAATCAAGAGTGGTTTTATTTAGTTCGAATATAGACTATTTGGCACCTTATCAAGAGTGCTGGATTATTTTTGGTTTAAATCTAATTACTTTTGAAATTTCTGTCAGGACTTAGTATTTAAACCTGCTTGAAATATATCTTATTACTTGGATTTCGCTCACAAAAAATGACAAAATAATATTGTCACGAGAGAGAACCTCTATCTTGAGAAATTATTCAAAGTCTCTTGTTCAGTTTGAAAAAAAAATTGTCATTTCTCCAATTGTCATAACGTAATTATCAAATTCTTGAATATTCAATCACTTATAGAAAGTAAAGTTAATGTTCTGATTTGTTAATTTTCAATTTCTATCCGATTAAAATGTATGTATTTATTTTATATACGTTAAATTATTAAGTATACAACACAATCACACGATAAACTGTTGTTATTTTCAAGTACTTGAAATTTGTGTTAAACTAATATTAATAGCATTATAAAGGTAAAATAATCGATTAAATAGATATATACACCGATATGTATACACCGATATATATATATATATATATATATATATATATATATATATATATATATATATATATATATATATATATATTGTGAATACGATATCATATAGATAGATATGACGATCGGAAGGTGAAGAGAAACTCAAGATATACATGTAACATCTCAGTATTCTTATCATCAGTCCGTGTATGCAGTTCAATGCGGGGGCAAGCCATCTTTTTCAGAGAAAAATTTGCTGTTTACATTTCAACGCTGAAGAATTCTTCAGCACCGAAGTGTTAACAATATACTTTTTTCTGTGGATCGCTGCAAATATCTTTTCTCCGAAAAGATGGCTGGCTACCGTCGAAATGCATCGAACTGTGTCGAATATTAATTTTTAGAAAATCCTATCTCTCTAGTCTTCCCTTCTAATCGTCGTTTTCAAATTTATATGTATATGTATATGTTTCTCTCTATCTCTCTATCTATATATCTATCTATCTATCTATCCCTCTCTCTCTCTCTCTCTCTCTTTATATATATATATATATATATATATATATACACGCTAAACTGAATCTTTAAACGAAGTAAGCCATAGAAAAAATGTATATACTCTCGAGATTGATTCTTCATCGTGACCACAATCATTTCTAAACATGGTACGATTCTGAACTTCTTCATATAGGTTTTGCAGCTACTTGTCCTCCTGTGTTTTGTTGAAGATGCCAGAGCGAGGTTTTGTAGTGTTCACATGTCTCCATGAGGCGAAATCTAATACGCTTTTATCTAAACACACTTACGAAAATGGCATAAATTACAGACAAATATTAGGAAAAGGGTGACTGAAGTGATGCAAAAAAAATCTATTGAGGTTTTAATATTTAGTGTTAAAAGCTCGAAACTTTTCTAGACTACAAATTTTTGCATCCAAAACCTTATGCAAATGCCCCCAAAGTATGATAATACAAATTATTGATCAGATATTAACAGAAAAATGAAAATAAAACCATCATTTTGTTTTTTTATCCATTCATTGGAAATAAATTTACCCAATCTTAGCTATTTTGAAAGCCAGTCATCGAAAAATCTATCCAATTTTAGCCATTTTGAAAGTGTGTCACCGAAAGAATTTAGATAGTTTTAGCCATTTAGAAATGGTTTCCATATTCTGGGCCTGTGTATAGCCATGTTCAAAAGCATGTACCACCTCTTACAATATATTTTAATGGGAATCTTTCATTTAGAAACTGATTTCTTAGTGCAAAGTGACATTGTACATTATTTCGATGAAACATTGTATATCCTCTCTAGAGGCGTAGCCAAGTTCTAACGTTAGAGGCGCGTGTAAAAATGGCGCCAAGACACGTATCGAAGTATTTTTTCATTTATTCAACATTTTCATTTTGTATTTAAAACCGGAACACAACGTAGACACAACTATAAAAGAAGTCGAAATTATTTGGTTTTGATTTTGAATTCACAGCTCAATTTTTTTTTTTTTCGAAAACACAAGGAAAGAGTTAAAAGACTGCTAGAAAGGCGGCACTCCTCAATGAGAAAAGCTCGGCTGACCACTCCCCAGCCCCTGCTTCAAAACACACTGATACTTTCATCAGTTTTTATCACCTAAGTTATTTTGCACCGGTATAAAACTATCAACATAGGTTTCTTCAGATTTTGAGTTGGTCAAGCTGACTGGCTGACTGGCTATGTGCATGAATCACTCGCACAGGCTGCACCGACTTAGCTAGAAGGCTGAAAAATCAAAAATTTGCTCTTTACCATTTCTACATCAAACTTTTTTTTTGTTTTTAAAAATTCAAACTTTTTAGTGACCCAAATAAAAAGCAAGATAAGTAACTTTTTCTAATTTTTTAATTGATCACCCCCCCACAGGGCATGCCCCCAAAAGATGTTTGTCACGTGACTGCTTTCTATTGAGTGAATTATCTGACCGTTTTACTTTGTCTCGTATTGAAAATGGTGCTTCTTGTCGAGTGATGGTTTGCTAACTACCCTCGAAGTCCATTTCATGGCGGAGACATTGTAATCAGAAGAAGATATTCTCGGAATGTTTCCCGTCGAACAAAATGAAAGAGAAGAGAAAATAAAGAGGAAGGAAAGAGTGAAGAGTGAGAGGAAGAGAATTTGAAAAGGGGGAATGAGAATAAGAGAGGAGAGATGAAGAAAAATAATAGAACAACAACAACAACAACAAGAGCAAGAATAAAGGAAAACGAAAAAAAAAAATTAAGAGAAAAGCAAAGAATAAGATAAGAGAAGAAAGAAAGAAAGAACTTTTGAAAGGGATGGAGAGGGTGAAGAGGAAGAAGAAAAAGCAACGAAATAAAAGAGGGGATACATTTGAAAATAAAGTTGGCAAAACCACCCTTGCTAGTAAAAGATAAAAAGACAAGAACTATAAGTTCAACGTTGTATCCAATATCCTTACATCCTTATCAGTGATTTCCGGTTTCAAAGGGATTCTAAACGAAGTAGTGGCAGTAAGAGGAGGAGGAGAATAAGGATGGTTCTCCAGCAAACAGTAAGTTTAAATTGAATCAAGTGTACATTTATCCCAACAATTTGTTCTGGGCTCTTGGTGTATGGTTATTTTATTTGATATGGGCACAAATGAGTACATACAACATTTTCAGCTATAAAGTTAACCGTAAATTGAAAAGTTTAGCCGAGTTTGGTCAATTTAGCCGACTGTTCTAGCTCTAATTAACAAACGATACTTGGCAACATTGTAAAAAAAAACGTTGCTTGGTGCGCTATCCTTAATTGACGTCACGCTTTCTTGTGCCAGAACATTCCTTATGCCATAATGGCAGCTGGTAAAGAAAACGCAAAATAACACCCCTTTCTCTTTCTGTAACTGAAATCGACCGACCGAAAGGCTTCTAATAGAGATGTTTTTCCAGAAAAACAGGAGATAGATAGATAGACAAATGAACATACTGAGATACATTGATAGATAGATTAAAGGAGAAAAATAGATAGATGTGACCTGACTAAAATCATTAGATAGATAGATAGATAGATAGATAGATAGATAGATAGATAGATAGATAGATAGATAGATAGAAACAGATTGAGAAAGATAGATTGATAGATTGAGGGAAAAAATAGAGAGATGTGACCAGACTGAGATAGTTAAATAGATGGAATGAAGGAAATAGATGATAAATAGATAGATGGATAGATACATTGATTGAAGGAAAATTGAAGGAGAGATGGGACCAGACTGAGATAGATAGATAGATAGATAGATAGATAGAATGGGGATGAATACATAGATTGATAGATAGATAAGATAGAGGAAAGGATAGATAGATAGAGAGATATATATATTGATATGAACACACTGGGATAGACAGATAGATAAATAGATAGCTTAAAGGGAAAATAGGCAGATGTGCCAGGCTGAGATAGATAGATAGATAGATAGATAGATAGATAGAAGAAAAGAAAAAGAAAGCAGATGTTATTGAGAGAAAAAGCGTCCTTGAAATAAAGGGAGAAAGAACTAAACGAGACGAAAGGCGCACCCGTTGCATTTTTCAAAAGAATTTCTAATTCTTTAGAAAGTAACCCCACAAGAATACGATGGCCACCGATGCAAGGAGAGGTCAGCAAGTTCTCCTTTATGCTGTCATGTTTTTCTTTCTTTTGCCTATGTTTGATAAACAAGAAAAAAGATCGCATTCAAATATGTATTTTTAAAAACATGAAGGAAACTTTTACTAGTACTCAATAGGAACATGACCTGAGCAACGTCTCTTGGTAGCACACCGTTTGTTTCGGGTTTGGGGGGGGGTGATCACTGAACAGTGCTGTCAACTCAAAAAACATTTTTGTGCTTGTTCGACTACGAAAAGTTGCTACAAAGCATTGTTTTTTTGTTTAAATAGCAAAATTGACCAAAAGCACACGAAAGATGTCAAAAATGGTAACAAATAGCCAAAACCTTCAAGCACGCCTGAACTGATTCAGAGCTTTTTTGCATCGGCTTAACAAGAAACAGGCTGATTTCAGCACAAAAAGCGCTAAATTAGCAACACTGTCAATGAATGAATTACTTTTTTTGTCTTTTTTGGGGCTCTGATAGATTTAAAAAAAAGTCGAACCCTTCAAAAAAGAATCGTGAATGAACCCTACCGGACACCAACTATAGCGCAATTCTAGCATAGACCTACATTGTAAATTGAAACTTTTACGAGACTAGAGAGCTTTGAATTTAAACATTCATGCATCATTATTACCAGGAAAAACGTTTCTTTTTGTTTTTTTGAAATTCAACCCTAATATGATTGAGGGGGCATACTATTTACAATGCACGTTTTTACTAAATTGGTCTCTTAGTTTGTGCCCAGCAGTGTTCACGTTTGTTGAATTGAAGATTTGGACTCTCTTAGTGACTACCGCCCGACAAAAAGTGAGAGAAGTGAACTGTATTTTTTTCAATATTCCGAAGTTTTTAACTGATCATCCCCCACGTGGCAAGCAGTCAAAGAGACGTTGGTCACGTGATGCTTTATGTTCAGTGACACACCAGACCTGTTTGGGATTGAACTTGAAGAAACAAAAACGGATAAACATTCACTGGTTGGCCTCGGACTTTATTGTCAGTAGATGGCACACATTAAGTTTGGGTCATAATCTCGAATAGAGAAAAATCGGATATTGAAATCATTTCCTTCCGTTATATATCAAAGGACTAGATTGTTCTGTCGTGCATTCATTGAGTTATCATGAAATTAAATACAATGTCGCCCATAAGTGAGTACACCCCATTACATTTTTATAAAAAGACCGTAGCCACCAAAATCAGTCCAAATCGAGGGTTGGAATCTTTTCTCATTTTTTGGGATCAAAATCAAGTGGGAACATTTACTTTCATTTTTTTATATTGAAATAAAGTTGGTAAATTTTACATTTGGGGGTTTTAAATTGCATTGGTCAACATTGAGAGGGTATATTTTCCACTTTTAGCACCTACCCTGCTTTTTAACATTGAAACCCCTTCAACAACTGAGGTGGACGTTTTTGTTTGTTTTTTTTCCACTTCTGAATGGTCAAAATTGGAGGGTGAAGTCTTTTTCTCTTTCAAAATCGAGGGGTATCTCTTTTTCCCTTTTAATTATAGCCCCATCCCCTTTCAGCATCACCCTTAACGCATTTTTTCTACTATTCACCAAATTCTTTAACATAAGCCCCCCCTTTAAACATTACCCCTTTTTGAATAATATCTCCTTTTTCTGAAAATTGCTCTTCTTCTCCTTTACATTACGCATCCATTTTGAACATCATATCTCTCCTTTTAAACGTTATACTTTTTCAACATCAGACCCATTTTTTCACGTCACCCGCCTTCTTGGGAGATCAGCCCTACTTTCTTATAGCATTAACGCCCTTTTTTTTTCATTGTTTTAATGGCACCCTTTTTCACATCAGTCCTCCTCATTACATCATCCCGACCCCTTTTTTCACATTAGCCAAACGTCTATTTTTACATTAGCATCCCACTTTATTCCCCCAACAGGGCAAAGAGAGGTATTACATCAGTTTCAAAAACAAATCAAATTAAACACCATCTATCTAACTATTTTTCTTTTTTTTTTTTTTGACAGCAGTTTATTTCGTCTGTTAGGGTGGGTATTTATTCTAACCGTTTAGATTGATTAAAAACTTGGTATAAATCATATTTGCTGGAAACTATAAGTCGAAGAGTTCATTCTAATCCTCACAGCACAAGTACAGAAAACTGACTGATTCTTATTTACTGAGGCTATCATCGGCTGAATATGGTTAATAGAAAAGGGAACAAGTGAAATTTCATAGGACATATGGCTGTATCCTCTTATCCTGATCTTATCCCAAACCCCCAAACTGACCTGAAACACTTACTCTAATTGCCATATAGTCTCAATATGTATTAGTATCATTTGCTTAGAAAAAAATCGGCATTTTTTTCGTTTTGTGTCCATACAACTTGCATCATAAAACTATGAAATGAGGGGATCTGTTTTGGGTTTTTTGTTATTTTTTTTTTTTGTTTTTTTTCGCTTACGACATACATTGAATAGTGTTCGATTTACATGAATATTTTTGTAATTCTTAGATCTGCCAATAAGACTCCCATCGACATGCAACGGACATCACGTTCTCATGAGAAAGAATATGCCTATATCTACATTCAAGCTTCAGTTTATTTCACTAGCTTGCTTGAATAAACTTCTTTCGTAGAGGTGTACTCATTTTTGGATGGTAACATAGTCATATTTTTGGCAGAAGCGTTTCAATGCTGTAGCATTTCTTCATTAAAAATACCTTATAAACTCAGTTTTGATTGAGTAATATTTAACTAAAAGTTATAAAATCCAGCCATGTTTGGTTCAGAAGAAAATTAACTTTTCATAAAATTGTGCTAAGATGTACTCATTTATGGGCGACACTGAAACTTTTTCATGAATAAATTCAGTGATCAAGGAGTGGATACTGAAAGTCCTATTAAAGTAACCCAAGATTTGAACAATCTCTTGAGTTATCTACCCTAGATGGCATGGCAGAACTAAAATGGAACGGGCGGTACCGCAATGGGAACGGAACAAGGAATTGAAACGATTGGCTGTCATTTGGGTGTTTTCTATAGGATGTTAGCAAGCTTGACAACTTCAGAAAGTATTGACTCTGCGACGCCCATGATAGAAATGTCTGACGTTCTTGTAGGAGATCTATGTCCGACCACTAAAAGGATAATAATACTGATGTATGTGTGTGTGTGTGTGTGTGTATGTGTGTGTGTGTGTGTAAAAAGGCATCGTGTGTAGAAGTATGAGTAAGATGTATTGGTGTAAGAGACTGTGGATGTGAGAATCAGAAAATATGTGTATGTATCTAAAAGTATGTTCATGCTTATGTGTATGTATTTGTGTATCGAAAAATATGTATATGTGTCTGTAAGTGTTTGTGTAAGAGAATGTGTGAATGCGTGAGAAAGTGTGTGAATTCGTATGTCTGAATCAGAAAATACCTACATTATGTATCTGTTAGTACACACACGCACGCACATTTGTGTGTGTCTGTGCGTGTACGTGTGAAATGAAGAGAGGCTGTGAGTGTGTGTATGTATGTGTGATTGTAGGTGTAAGAGAGTGTGTCTCCGTACGCACGGACATACATATGTTATCTTGATTTAGTGTCAATTCTCACTTTTGTGACGTTGAAAGGTTAATCAGGCAATTCCAATTGAATTACCAGTCAACACGGTGTCGTATTTGTTTTTACGACTATTTTGTCAAATGACCAAAACAAAATATCCTACCTATCAACAGCCATATTACTCAACACGTTTGTAAAAGACAGTCCATCTATCTATCTATCTATCTATCTATCTATCTATCTATCTATCTATCTTTTCTTTCTATTTCCCTTCTTTTCTCGGCATATACCGAGCTAGATAGTCTTTCTTCCTCCCTCTCCCTCTTTCTTCCGTCTCGATCATTCTATCTCAGTTTATGCTTATCTATCTATCAGTGTCTCTCCAAGTACCTATTTACCAGTCTAAATATCTGCCTTTGTTTGTTCATATCTATCGATTTATTTATCTATTTCAATTCTCAAATCTCTCTCATCTCTCTCCCCATCTCCCCCCCCTCTCTCTCTCTCTCTATATATATATATATATGTATATATATATACAGAGAGAGAGAGAGAGAGAGTGGTGTAACCGTAGCTAGTGAGAAAAATTGAATTCAGTATCGGAGTTCCTATTCCAGCAAAGGCTCCTTATGTTGATTCAGCACCACTGCCCTTGCGAAAGGCATAAATCCTCCACCCTTTGTTTGACAGAGAACAGAATGGGTACATGACCGCTTTGGCAAAGTACTTTCTTACAACTACTTCAACAGCCTGAAAAGTAATAGTAAAAAATTTGATACTTACGTCGTCATATTTGTCGGCCAAATCACTCCCCAGTGCCAACACCTTTCGACCATTTCAATTCAACCACGTCCCTCCAAAGGATTTTTCGTCGTGGGTGGCTGGTAGAGTGAGAGCAAAATCGGACTTAATTGGACATCGAAAACCATAAGTTCAGCGATATGTCCACCATCCTCACGCCCATATCCATGATTTCTGATTTTAAAGGGACCCCCAACGAAGAAGTTGAAGCGTTACTAGTTGTGATTGTAGTAGCAGGAAGAGGAAGAAAAGGAATGTGAAAATGGTCCACCCAAAAATCTGGTTATTAAAAAAGAAAAAAAAAAATCAGTAAGTTTAAATTAAAATAACTATACTTTTTTTTAATCAATAATCTGTGCTGGGGTCTTAGTGTTTGGTTATTTTATTTGATAAATGAGCTTTAAATGAGTGCATGGAAAATTTTTAGGTATCAAGTTAGCAGGAAATCGAAAAGTTTTGCTGATTCAGGAGACAGTTTTAGCTATTAATAACAAACAATACTTGGCAAAACTGTTAAAAAAAACACTTGACACGTAATCTATTGATCTGAATAGATGTTTTCTTCATGATGTCACACATTCTTTTCCTTCTTCTCTCAGTTTTGGTTGTATTGGAGAAGCGGCAACAAGATACCTCCCGGAAATTTTAGTTCTGATTTTTCTTACTCTGGCAGTGAATCAAGATAGTGATTCAAAACAACATGATTATGAAAGCAATGGAAGCGATGCTTTTCAAGGCGAAACCGACGAGATATTCCACTGATATGGCAACATAACCAAAAAAAAAAAAACATTTTTCTAATACTTGCATCTATTCATCTATTTCTTTTCTCATTATAAGTATTTACTGAAGTTACCTTAGCCTGACAGCAGTCGAGAACTGTGGGTTACCTATCGAGGACAGAACCGAGCACTGCTTGACTAGCTAGCTAAGCAGTACCCCACGGTGATCACAGTTACCCGTTGTCTTAATAATAATATCTCAGTATATTCATATCTATTTTCAGTCTATTCGGCTATTTGATTGTCTTATAGATACCTATTCACACAATTATACTTACGAGCTAAAATATTATGACTTCCTGCCTAGTAAGGGGATGGTCTTCCATGTACGAGAAGAATAGCTTTCACCCGATCAAGCATGGACTCTCTAGAACCTCTCAAGGTTTCCTCTGAAATCTGATGCTAGGAACAAGTCCTTTAACTGCATAAATTATTCGTCTCCAACCCATGAGTGCTCGATGGGATTGAGATTTGGGAGTTTTGAGTTCCTGAAACCATTCTCGTATAAGTTTTGTGGTAGGGCAGGGCGGGTTGCCCTTTTGAAAGATGCCGCTGCCGTTGTAAAAGACTTCCGACACGGAAGGGTTGTACCTGGTCTTCGATAACGTTGAGGTACATGGTACGCAATTAAGTACCTTCCACATAAATGATGAGACCCAGTAGAGCGTTTTCAAAACAATCACACTGCCTCCACCGGCTTTCTTGCTTTCCCACGGAGCATTCTGGTACCATCGCTTATCCAGAATCCAGTAGTCTACCTTAGTCATAAGAAAGCGAGACTCGTTAGACCAGATGATCTCTTTCTACCGATACAAGCGCCAGTTCCAACGCTGGTGTGCCCCTGAAAACGCGCCCAATATACCATGGTTTGCATAGAAAATCTTATTAGCCATCGGTGACGCAGTCCCATATGCAAGAAGGGTTGATACATGTGTGTTGTGACGCATCCATCTCATCACCTTGATTAAAGCTATCTGCAATTTGTTTCACAACGGCCCTTTTGTTGACTTGTAAGAGAAAAACTCCTTTCACTCTTCGCATCGATAGGTCTTGTCGATGGATGTGGTTTTTCCTTCCCGGACCGCTGCAAATAGGAATTCACCACAGCTGAACAATAAGCACCCATAAAATGTACCGTTTTGAAGTTGCTTCGACCTAGTCTTCGGGCTATGACAATACGGCATTTATCAAGATCATGCAAATCTATCATTGGCCTCGTAACTGTGGCATTAAAATCAAGTACCCGAGGCCAGCTCACCTGCTTATATAAGTATGACCCTGATGAGTACAACTGTTACGAAACAGTAGCAGTTGTTCATGCCATATGTCGCTGGTGGCGATATTTTGCTTAATCAGTGAATATAAACATACTTAAGTTTGTTAGTATAAATTACAGCAGATAACTTTCTGGAGTTATGTCTTTTACTACATTCGTTGATATTCATATTCCGGATAATGGTGTTTCTTACCGATTCCTGCACAGGCAGCAATTGGTTTCAATTTCTGCGTTACGCTTTTCTTACGCACACACACACACACACACACACACACACACACACATACACATACACACACACACACACGTATATAAACTTGAGATTTGGGAGAGAAAACCCCAACAATTGTCACTTGGTTCATCATCAATCTTAATGAATGGATGAACCAAGTATTGCTCTACATCATATGATTAATAGATTGAGCACTTTCAATTAAATTTAAACAACTGCATTACTTTTTGCAATTTTTTTCCATCAATATCATTTTTAAATGGAGCAGTATTTTGATAGTATATATATATATATATATATATATATATATATATATATATATATATATATATATATATATATATAGATAGATAGATAGATAGATAGATAGATAGATGGATATTATCAAGAAATGCATATATAATCCGACAGAAATAATCATAAATGCGTTATGTAAATTAGAAATGCTATCATACAGTGTCATTTTTGCCAAGTGAGCGTAAGTCAAAGAAACAATAAAAGGAAATGGGACCGTTGCAGGAATCGAACCAATAGATAGCCACTGCAACGTAGCGGTACTCTCACCATTGAGCTGGATTGCCACTGGTAATGCAAAGTCCAGATGATACATTTGCCATGATGATATTAATCAATTATTTGAATAAATGATTACTTAATAATCCGTCCCCTAAATATAAGCTAGTTATGGAATACATGTGATATTCCAGTATCTAATGAATTTTGGCTTTAACGAACATGTAGACCATAACGAACTTTCTTCTTCGAAGTTCGATAAATGCGGCGAATACGTACACCATCGAACTTGGCATTATACTGATTTTATGATCCAACCTTTGGCAGCCTTTAGATCAAGATCAAAGAGTATTATCTGTTCTTCTCATGTCAACGATCAAATTTCCGTTTCAAATCTTAATCGTTATTATGGGTGTATTTCAATTGTTTTATTCATGAATCTTAATTCAATTTAAATACTTTTCAATTGATGAAAACATTAGTTGTCATGAATCTTATTTATTGTCACCCCCTAAAACCATGTGACTTAACAATGCCGTTTTAAATTTCTAAGTTTACCTCACTGTAGTTCAATATCAGAGCGTAGTATCTGTTATCACATCTTGCTCTTGTGGTGGAGCGAGTAAATACGAAAATCAGGGCGTAGTATCAGTTCGTAGTACACGCGTTGGTGGCTTTGCACTGGTGCAATGACATGACCGATGATGGCCTACTGAGGCTTGGTATTGCAAAATGCAAGAGGTCCATGATTCATCCTGTGACCTCAAGAAGTCTCGGGGGAGCATTACTCCCCAGGGCAGTACTGTGCCATTGCACTAAAAGGGATGGGTCGGGCTTGCCCTGAAGCCTTTGCAACACGTTGCAAGGACTGAAGCTCTTGTGCAACTAGAACCCCATTTTGAAAACGACCTTGTGTCACATTTTGCTTTTGTGGGGGAGCGAGTAAATTGGAAAGTGGAGCGCTTGCATTTCTCAGTTTAACAAAGCATGGCATTGATTGCCTGTTTTCAACTTAAAAAGTTGTTGTAGTTCTATTTTTAAAAAAGAGTTTTCGTGAAATTTTCTTTAATTTGATTAATCTTTCAATTGACAGAATCCTTTTTTTTTTAACTATTAAAACAACAATTTATTACAAATATGATACGAACAATAATTTATTCTAATATGAAAATTAATGAATTTAAATGAATTGAAAAAACAAATGAAAAGTTATGATAAGTAGAATGATTTAGTGGCTACTTGACTTTTTTCACTCGAGTGAGGTAAACTTTGAAATTCAAATCGGGATTTCTAAATCACGTGTTTTTCAGTGAGGATAATGCGTAAGATTCATTACAACTTGTGTTCTTATCGATTGGAAAAGTATTTAAATTGAATTAAAATTCACAATGAAATGGAACCCTAATACACAAAACTCCTACCAATAATATCCTCACACCAACATCTAAGATACATTCAATAATGGAAGCTTCAAAGTCACCCAGACCCATAGAAAAATTCACCCTAGCCGTTTATAAACCCTGTCCAAATCATAGCCAACACATTTTCAATAACTTATAAGGTTGAAACCTATGTAGCTCCTTGACCTCACCATCCCTCCGTTTACACTATCCCTAACATACCAAAAAATCTAACTCCACATCACCCCCCTACCCTGACACACTCTGTCCTCCCCAAGACCAACTGCTAGTGCTTAACAAAAGACCTGATACCGAACTGGACATTCTCCCACTCAGCAGGAGGCCTCCAGCAGCCCTTACAACACAATTTACTCACAATGCATAGCTCCTGATAGTGGACTCTGGTTCAATATGGGAACTTTTAACACACACTCACACAGCACACACCACTGAAGATGGGAAGAATCCCAAAACATGTCTGGACATTTTACATCTAAGGATTAATAAACCTTACCTCTAAATACTTTACTCCCGAGTCTGTCTCACTCTCTACAGTACACATTATATATATATATATATATATATATATATATATATATATATATATATATATATATATATATATATATATATGGGTATGTGCTTTTATATGTGTTATTCAACAAAGATTGATGATCATTTTGTAAAATCCAACTCAAATATCGATTACAGTCCTATCATCCAACCTCTACGCTTCCAGGGTAAGTTTGACTATTTAACTTTTTTTCGCTCTCTTAGATATGACTGATCTTATTCAAAAGAAAGGCCAATAAAAATCTGCAATAGTCAAAAATCTAGCCATTTAAAAAAAATAAATAAATAAACCTTCTTTGTGAGAAATGTTTATGTACAATCCTTTCTAATTTTTTCTTCTGGAGTTTTGGTTTTTAGCTATTTTGCATTTGGAAATTAGCTGCTTTTAGCCGTTTTTAAGGGCAGCTTTAAGCTATAGATGATAAACAATACTTGGCAACACTGTTGTAGAGTCAGGTTAGATTATCCGATTAGTGTGATTTATCAGATGTCATTAATCACGGAGTTCATGGGGTTTGATTACCAAGTAAGAACCCAAATAAATCACAACTAATTCCCTTATCAAACACCGACCATGAATCGTTAAATCACCAATAGTAAATAGAATGAACACTGGTTAAACACTCAATAGAATTCGTCACATGACCAACATCTTTTGGTAGCATGCTGTGTTGGGGAAGATCAATCAAAAAATTGAAGTAGGGGTGATCAATGAATCAGTCACCTCTCTCATCTTTCAATAGACAGTGATCATTAAAAAAATGGATTTTCAAAAAACAAGCGTGAATGCTGCCGGAGATCTATTTAGCATAAATTCATATTTCAAACTGCCCCCTAAACACACCAGAAATCTATTTAGAGAAGAGACATTTAAAGACAAACATTTTTTTTTTTTCGAGACTTAATAAGGAGGGAATGTTGGAAATTCCAGCCCTTTAGTTTCATTGGCGTGGCTCGTATACGTGATATGTAAATAGCCAAACAGCCAGCCAGCCAGCTAGACCAACTGATAGAAATCTATGTTGACACTTTTGATGACAGTTTTGGTTCACAGTTTCTAAAATATTGATCGAATTTCGGTCATATAGAGTGGGCTACAGATCAATTTCTCCCGGAGGACAATTTCCTTTTAAGGAAGGGTGATTGCAAAGGATAAGATGAATGAGAAATTATTACACTACGTTGCACCAACCCTAACCCCCAACCCTAACCACTTTACTCTAACGCCTAGCACTCACTCTATGCTTTACTGTTTTGCTGAAGTTTTCTCTGACGCCCATGTATTAGAAAGTGTCAAATTGAAATTTGATCAGAAGAATTTTCGGTCAAGATTCGTTCTTTAGTTGCACGTCATTGTAAGAGAAAATATTTTTCCTTTTAATTTTAGGTACTTTCAACCCATTTGACCTTACAGCAATCCGGAAATTTGTTGATTTTAAGAAAAAATAATATTTTATTGTTTTATGAGAGGTGGGGTTCTATTTACAATGTAAATGTGCCCACTTTATGATTATAGTTACAATGTAAATAGAGTTCCTCACGTAAAATTCTTCAGTTTAACCCTTCACACTGTCAGGCTATTTTGTTTTGCTTTTATCTATTCTGATCTATATAAACCCCCACAGTGGTTGCGACTCTTTACATTATTTGCATAACACAGTGACGTTGATAAATAACTGATACAGTGTTCGCCTCCCAAAACAGGAAAAAGAGTGTCCGATATGCCATAGGATTCAGTGGATACTCTTGCAAACTATTTACTGTAAGTTTCTTCCAAATTTCTGATCTAAATAGTAAATGCATGACTTGAAACTAAAACAACGAACGAACAGTGGAACAAGACATTCATTATTCCAAAGCTGCAAATGGCTGCCTTCTTGGTCATGTAGTTTGAGTAGTACCACTAATGAATATCAAAACACTTAATGAACATGTCATTAAAAAGAAAGAAAAAGGATACGTCAGGGATTGAGAATGGGGTAATGAGAGAAGAAAGGGAAATAAGGAAGGGAAGGATAGGAAATGAAAGAAAGGAAGTTGAGTAGTGAAAGGATTGAAAAATAGAATAAATATCCTTAAATCGCAAAGTGAATCACCGTAGCCCGCGCGTATACCAGAATTTTCTAACTTTTATCTAAAAATAAAGATTAGGCACTATTAGTTCCCAATGACCGTAGAGACACAAAAGAGCGTCTTTTTGAGAATAAGAAAACAAGTGTTTTTAGATAGTGCTTAATGGTCTACTCAAGGTTGTGGGACCCCAAAATGTTACCAGGTGCATCACACACATACACACGCAGACAATGGAAGAGAAAAGAATCTAGAGCCCACTTGGCTGATTGGTCGGGCGGGCTATTTGAGGGGCTACCATGTTTTGATCGTGTAAAATGATTGAGTGGAGAAAGACTATACACAGAATTTTTAAAAAAGGAAGAAAGGAAACTGAACATAGTTTATGAAAGAGGATGATGATGATGATGATAAATGGACTTCGAGATCGGCACTGATACTTTCATCTACTTGTCGCACCAGCAACGGGTGAAAATGAGTGACGTCATTTATGGTGCTTGTCGCCTCTACGTCCATTTCGCACACTGCAAAACCTCAAAGATCTAGCCAAGGCAGAGAAACCCGTGATATGTGGAACCTGGGTGGGTACAGTTGGTGCTGTAGCCAGCGTAAGGGTGATTCTCCCCTTCAGATTTAGAACCGGGTTTGTGTTTCAGAAATGGTTAATTGTCCCGTTGGGTTAGTGATTAAATGAAACGAAAATCGGTTTGAAGAAAAAATGTGTTGATAAAAAATACTTATTACATTAACAGAACATTGAGATTTAATTGAAAAAAAAAAAAAAAAATTAAAAAAAAACATTAATACATCGCCTAACTTATCATTTTGAAAATAGTGAATATAATTTCCTTTTTTTTAAGTAAACCCTTAGTTAAGTTTCATTGGAAGACACCTGAACTCGCGTAACACCGGGACTTATTCGCGGAACCCACTTTGGGAAACACTGCATCAGGTCGAACTCAATGAAAGATGGAAAGAAAAAGAAACAACTGAAAACGTCAGACATGAACAAACATTCTCAGCTATCAGAAAAGACGATGATGGAATATTACTCAATCAGTGATGAATGACTGTGGAATGCGTTTAGTAGATGATGCTCTTTAATTTATGGTAAGCTGATATTTTGCTGCCTACCAACGAGGGTGGAATCTACCCACGTGGGTGAAATGAGACACAAAGTCGGTTTAACATGGGGACGTACACACGTGTGCAGCTGAGCAAGGACGAAAATTGCCTAGTCACCGTACCAGGGTCACAAAGGCGCCAGAAATGCTCTTCCGACCGATTCCCTTATAGTGCAATGGAGAGGTGCAACTCAAGGGTCGAAATCTTCAGGACTAATTCATGGTAAGCTAAATTCCCGTAAAACGTTCCTCTTATGTCATTTTTTAAGTTATCAGCACTTACTAGTTTATCTATATGTACTAAGCTTAGCTCAGCATAGTATAAGACTACAAGTGCGAGGAACCCACTGAGGATCCAGCTCACTAGAGCCGTAATGGTCTGCAAGATGAGCTTACTAACCGCTGCTCCTTTGGAAGACATGCTTATAGTCACTAAGATAAACACGAGGCTATGATATATAGAGCAATCACTTTGGGT
>OY735228.1:48856753-48924253 GCA_963457665.1 Thysanoteuthis rhombus
TTACTCTAATTTCTTACACTTAGGTTTATCAGTTCGTCTCAAAGTATATTTACTCTTTAGTCGAGTAAATGAGGGAAACGAACTAAAATCAGGTTCACTTAGAGCCGTAATGAAAAAGTTAATTAAAGTCTGACAAAATTAGATTGAGAATTCACATCGATTGGTTGTGCTTATTCCTACGGGGCATAGGACCACGACCAAACTGCAGCAGTTTCAATAGAAAGTATTTTTTTAGGCTGGAGTTGCTCGTCCCATTCCCAAGCATTCTCTTCAGCCTAGGCTTTGGACTAGTTAAGGCAACTGTCAAGCTGTGTTTTTTTTGTTTTTTTTTTTCCTTTCAGGGTAACTTTCTTTTAGTTGTACTGCTTTCCAATCGCTCTTTCTCTGTCCTCTACATGTTTATTGTACATGACATTTGATGAAGACCAATTTTTTGCTGTCTTCATCCAGTTAGACAGACTTGCTTTGTGTAGAGTTTGCAGCCGATGACTGAACAATTAAAGAGCGAGAATATCTTGGATAGATCTTTTTTCAACTCAATACAATGTTGTGCATCGGGGAGGGGCAAAAACAACCACGCATCACCTCAAAAAAAATTCCTCTCGGAAGCTTTAGGGTTATTTGTGTACGGATCGTCACAAAAGAGCCCAAAGTCATTTTATTAGATACTTTACTTTTGATAATTCACGTGTCCTAATTTTGATTTCTCTCAAGTCTCAAACAGTTTTGAAGGGCAGTCGGGCATAAGGTTTTTAGAGTGTCTATGATGTAATCTTCATTGTTATGACATGATAGAGACGTAAATTAATCAATGATATCAATGCACAAGCAAACAGAGATGATATTTGCATACATGCCTATTATATATTTTGATTATAGGGTTATGGTTGTCATTTAGCCTCACATGACCCAAAACTCAGACTTTTCGGCTGTCAGTTTATTAATCTAATCCTCAAAACAGAGTACAATAATATAAAACCTATATTCATGGAATTCGACCCGGGGTGGGGAACAGAGTACAATAATATAAAACCTATATTTATGGAAGTCGACCCGGGGTGGGGAACAGAGTACAATAATATAAAACCTATATTTATGGAAGTCGACCCGGGGTGGAGACTATCACCATGCTTTTTTTTTCAATTTAGTTTTGTTTTTAAATATTTTTATAATTCGATATGATTTTCTCGTCAAGAGAAAAAGTGTTTTAGTTGCAAATTATAAAAAAAATCATTTTATCAACTATCATTCAATCCACTTCACTCGGAAGTTAAGACATAAGGCTGAATTTGCCCCCCGAAATTGAACCTAGTTTAGCGCCTTAAGATTTAACCCTGTTGCCACTATGTTACCAATAGCGGTTCTGTTGCTGGAACTAAGTGAAATATCTCTCTCAAATTTTTGGATCTCAGTATCTGATTTATTCAATTTTGAAATTTACTTTTCTTATCTTGTCATTTTATGTTCCCATAGTCTCCATTTGATATGCTCTCTAATTGAACTATTTCCATTTTTTTTTCTTCATTTGTCTGAACAAAAGCTAGCCTCTATAATTTTAAAGTATGAATGCCAAAAAAGAAACAAGAAAAAGGGGGCGAGCTCCTCACATCGTAAGCAAACAGAATTTTCCAACAATTGGCGTAATACAGTCTTCCTATTTTCTCATTCTCCCTTTCAACAATTCAACAATTAATGTTGTGTCATTCAATAAATACCAGTTCAGTAAATACCAAGATTCTTGTGTGTTCTCTACCAGTGTCATAGGTCGGTGTTAGAGAGCAGGTAAAAGCCAATATTTCAATTGTTAATATTTTAGATAGACAGACAAGCACTCTCTACCATAAAGATGGGTGCAACACGATCTTCCTAATATTTCTGAATTGCATATTTCTAGAAACCTGACTGCAAATTGAATTCCAATGCGGGCAGTGCAAAGTGTGTACCTCCGAGCTGGTAAGTATATTTACATATAAATATATCAATATGATGCAGCCGTCAGGCTTGTTCCATTAGTTTTCCTCTGATCTTAGTTTTAATGCCTTCCATTGCAGGAATCGAAGCCGAAAACTAGTTACGACAATACCTCATCTAAGAAATACGGACAACTTGTGATTATAATACCTATAAGGAGTTACAGAAAGATAAATCTAGACATATGCGATGTTTTGCCAAAAACATCCGAAACGAGATCTGAATATATATATATATATATATATATATATATATATATATATATGTATATATATATATATATATATATATATATATATATATATATATATATATATATATATATATAAATTTATTTATATATATATTATTGATAATTGAATCATCTACAAACAGCTGTTTTGGTGTGTTACAACTCTTCAGGGTAGCTCTAGATTATCCAATACCCAATCCAGTACCACAGAGTAAGATTGAAAACCCTCCCCTCAGACGCAGAGGCTGGCAGTTTATCCCTACCCAACGCAGTACTGGACGGTCAGTAGGACCGAATTTAAGCGTTATATTTACTTACTAACAATTCCCCATCCACCAGTGTATTCCATTCCAGAGTTGGAAGAGCATTACTACATAGCTTATAATGAACGAGTTGCCCTACTTGAAGAGTGCTCAACCCTGGAGAAGGGAGCGTCAATATATATATATATATAGAGAGAGAGAGAGAGAGAGAGAGAGGAAGAGAGATTATTATTATTATTATTATTATTATCCATGCATAAGCTGTGCCACTCACTAAAAAATATTTGTGTAAAATACCTTGGATGGATGGATACGAAACATTCACACAATTGCGCCCCCAAAACTCGTAAAACCCCTCGCGTAAACATTACAACGAGCATCAGCTACGTAAATATCTGAACGATTTGAAGGCACACATTGACAATCTCAAGTGCAGGGGGGGGGCAAGAGATAGCACAGTATCTTACAGGGTATAAGATATAAAAGAAGAGTCAAAGAGAATGGGCATGCCATATTGCGAGAATGTCAGACAACTGCTGCACATTATGTCACACAATGCGGATCCCTGGAGATCATTAAATGATTGAAAATCTAAAAGTAACACCGCTTTGACTCTGCAATGGTAAGACCTTAATACAGAAGTACAATAATATTTTACGAGAATCTTTTAAATTCTAATGGTCATCACAATAGTTTGCTCTAAGCTGCGCACTCTTAAAGGGGAAATTAATATGTGCACAAAAGATTAGTTACTTACAATAATGTAAAGATTATTTAATATACTCATACTCATAATTATAATCATTAGAATAATATTTAAAATTATATTCTCCGAAAATAATCTTTTAGCCAACTGTAGTCGGCTTTTCAGATATCACATTTGTGATCAGTGCCATTATTATCATTTTTTCGACTTTGTATCACATGAAGATTAGAAATACTTATCGATGCTTTACTTGAGAGAATAACAGACTAAACAAATTACTTCAGAGTATAAGACAAAATCATAGCTGTGTGCGTTACTTTAATATATCAAAACATGCCAAGAGTTTTATTGGCCTTGAGAGATAAGCTGTGCATGAACGATACTGAAACAATTTAACATTTGCAGAAGAATTCAGTACACACATACTTTTGTCACGGGAACAAAATTGCATAACATCAGAATTGCATGCACTAACAAAAAAAAAAGTTTCTGTGACATTATGGAAGCTATTAAAAAAACTCAAATGGCAATGAGCAGGCCATGTCGCAAGAATGAAAGACAACCGATGGACATCACGTCTCACAACATGGATCCCCAGAGATCACATAAGAAACCAAGGCCGACAGAATAGAAGATGGAGAGATTGATTGGACAGATTCAGGAAATACTGGCCCTGCGACGCCCATGTTACAGAATTATGGCGAATCCTGGGGAAGGTCTATGTTAAACGACGGACGTTAAAAGAATGATGATGATGATGATGATGATGAACAATACTAAGAAATAGAGGGAACGTTTTTTGGTACTTTGTTGTTATGAAGAAGTTTTGCGACCTTTTCAGACTGTGATAAAACTTGTTTTATGTTCGTTTGTTTATTTTTCCGGGAAATTCCTTTTTTGTTTCGGCTGTTTTGCAGTTTCAGTAACAAGTGAGTTTTACGGGATGAAATGGCTAGTCCCACACCCAAGATAGACTATCCTGCTATTTACCCATATCTGGGGGAGTGGGTTCAATCTTTTTCCCAACGGTATTACAGCAAAAAGAACGCAAGCTGCATCAGCCGAAACTCGAGCCCCGATACAGTGCCTGCGCTAGTAACCGCTACCCCACTCTGCACCCCCTTTTTTTGAGGGTCTGTACTTTGTTATTTTGAGGTGATTTGAGAAATCTTTTGAGCCTGTTATAAATCGTAGCTGAACTCTCATGCTGTTGATTTGAAAAATGACACACCTCAAACAAATTAGTAAAGGAACAAACCAGTCTGGTTAGTCAACCAATAGAAACCATGTAGCGACTAACATCTTTCGTATCTATCGACTTTTCAGCAGAGATCACAAGTACAATAAAAAAAGAATGAAGGTAAATGCGACTGGATACAACCCAAGGGATCAATTTTGCATAAATCTATATTGCAAAGTGGACTTTCTCAAAAAAAACTACCAAGGACTGAAACCTTTCAAAAACAAAAAGAAATTTCTTTTAGACCTAACAATAAGTAAATGCTGGAATATCCAACCCTCTAGCTCCATTGGTGCGGAGTGTGCATACATCCATGCATGCGTAACATTCATACATGCATAGCCAACCAGCCAGCCAGTCAGACCCACTTGATAACTGAGAGAAACCTATATTAACTGTCTCGGTTGACGATTTATGATTGTATGGCTAAGTATGGCCATAACAGTTTATTGAAATGAATTGTGTGACGCGTGATCTTTAAAAGAGATAATTTCATTAAGATGTTCTCTGGTTGATGCTTGTAAAATATATTCAATATTTATGCTAAACAAGAATGATCATAGAAAAAAAAAATATATATATAATCATATTTATATAATTATATATAAATATATACATATATATATATATATATGTATATATATATATATATATATACATATATATAAAGAGAGAGAGAGTACGTTATCCATTTAGATTAGTTTTAGCACGATGTGTTGAATGCTTTCGAATAAACCTATTATCGGAGTATCATTTCCATGTAACCAAAACTGTCACCAAAATTGTCAACATCTGTTTCTGTCAGTTTTTAAGCTGGTCTGTCTGTCTGAGAAGGTACGCATCACACGTACAGCTAACACCAATGGAGCTAGATAACTGAAAATTCGAACATTCACTCCTGAATATGTCAACAAAAAAACCCAACTTTTTAAAAAAAATTTCACCCCCCCCCCCAACATTTTCAAGAGGTATTCAATTTGCAATGTAGCTTCATCCCAAATAATGGCCCATTAGTTTACAACCGCTTGTTTTTCCAAAATCGAGACTCCTCGGCGATCTCTGTCCCAAATAGGGGAGGGAATTATTATTGCTTATTCATTATTCACTCGTTTCAATTTTTTCATTGATTACTCTCAACAAAGCATTCTACCAAATGACGCTGGTCACTTGGAGATTTCTATTGAATGACTGACCAGACCTGTACTTGAATCTCAGTTTTTGGTACAGGGTTATAGGTAATCGGTCTATCATTCTAATATGTAAGAAAAAACCCAAAGATTTTAATAAGATATTACTTGAAATTTCAAAATATACTTATAAAAGTAGAATGATGAAATGAAAATTAATCACATCAAAACCTACGGCGTATCAGAGTGGACATCAGTGTCTATGGTTCACCATTACTGATTTAAAACGTGGAGAAAAGTTTTAATTGATGACCTATTGAGTTAATATCTCTAAAATAAAAAGAAAATACTGTATTTGTCGGCGTATTAGACGTACATTCAATAATCATTAAAAAAATATGAGAATATCCTCAGTGGAATAAGCTGGTTATTGCAGGACGATGCTTCCATACATTGCTAAATTCATACTCTATCGTTAGGGAAAATGATAATCAAAACTACAGCAGATAACGACTCTCAATGCATTCTTTTATTTCTTATCAGAACATTGTGATTATTCAATAATGATTAATCTGTGGCAGCACATACTTTGCAACCCAGTACCGGCCCGCGGCCAAGAGGTTGGGGACCACCGCTCTTTTCAACACTTCTTCCTCCTTAAAGACAAAATCTCGTAATAAAGCAAAAAACCAAAAATTTCAATGTATATTTTATGTTGTTCATCAAGATAAGAAAATAGGAAGTATATTGTCTTTCTTTGTTAAGCAAACATTATTCGATCGGTTTCATTGACTAAAGACGTTCTTTATCCATATATTCAATTTTAATGTGTGAAATCGTTTTGCAGACATTTTTGTTCATTCTGGAATTAGTATCCTCCACAGATTACGATATCCTTCTTCTCTTTTGACGCAATCAATGAACAGAGAAATTGATCAGCCAATAAACATCGTGACTCAACGAGACATTTGTAGGACTCATTTCTAAACTCTTCCTTTCTCTCTTTCTTCCTTTCCCTATGAGAAACCGTCAACCAAAACTGTCAAATAAGTTTTTCCAGTTTTCAAGGTGGTCCGGCTAGTTGGGTGGCTGACTGTCTACGTATGAATTACACGTACTGGTCGCACCATTGGAGCTAGACGGCTAAAATGTTCAATATTAACTCTTTATTATGTCTAGAATGAAAGTTTTTCCAAAGGTTTATATCATTTCAGTCAACTATTTCCCAATATCTGTTAATGTAGTTTATGTAATTTTTGAGTGGGTTTTATGTTTTGCGCTGACTTTGATATTATGGTAAGTTTTTTCTTGTTGGGTTTCATCAACTGTTTACCATGTAACCCTTTCGGGGATTTAAAATCCAAGCAGTTATATTAACATGTCTCCCCAGCCGTGTTGATCAAACA
This sequence comes from Thysanoteuthis rhombus, assembly GCA_963457665.1. Lineage (NCBI taxonomy): Eukaryota > Metazoa > Mollusca > Cephalopoda > Oegopsida > Thysanoteuthidae > Thysanoteuthis > Thysanoteuthis major. Next base: position 48,863,699 of record OY735228.1, read on the forward strand.
TTACCCCCTTTGAGCAATGATTTTGTTATATATTGCGAGTACATATTCATTCTGATTGTTTATATAAATAGAGAGAGGGAGAAAGAGGATATATATATATATATATATATATATATATATATATATATATATATATATATATATAGAGAGAGAGAGAGAGAGAGAGAGAGAGAGAGAGAGAGAGAGTTAGGGTGATATACCTACCTATATAGATATATATATATGTTTGTATACACACGTTTGTGTGTGTGTGTGTGTCTGCATGTGTGTCTGTGTGTGTCTGTGTCTGTGTGTAACGAGTGAGTGAGTGTATGTGCGTGTTTTGTTCCAGTCATATCTCGACCAGTCTAAACTTTCTTTATGTGATGACGTCACTGTTTGTCTTTTCTTCAATTTCAACCTTTTTCTCTCATTACCCTCTCTAATCCACTTTACCTTCTCTATTTCTCTCATTACCTTCTCTCTCTCTCTCTCTCTCTCTGTGTAAAATTGAAGTCAAAAACATCTTAAAACACTTTGAAACTTCAACATTTTCCAGGTATATAAAATCAAGGCAATACATTACATAATATTAATAAAGTAAATATGACTTCAATCACCAACATTTATTTCATTGGAATATTACTCAATTTTACATAATATTACTTATTTTATTACTATGAATCAAATAAAGATATTTCTCGTTTAAATCATTTACTCATTAAAAATCATCAAAATAGCAATTTCTAAAGTCTAGGCACAATCAAAAACATCTAGATTTAGATGAAAAACATCTAAATTGACAGCCTTCTTTCTTTCTCTCCATAAACATTATATGGTCTGTTTCTTTTTTCGTTTATCTTTCATCTTTCCTTCGAAACATAATCGGTGCAAAGATTGACCCCCATTGATTATATGCAGTGAAGCATCTCCTATAAATAGTCTGACCAATTTAGATGTTTTTTCACCTAAATCTAGATGTTTATTGTTGCGTTCAGGTAACAGAAATTGCTGTTAGTAATATTTTTTAAAAATAGATATTGTTCAACTCGAGTCCAAGTCTGGAGTTGACTTCTTTTTTTCAACAAGAACTCCATTTTGATAACAACAATAGAAATCAGTGCCAAATCTAAGGGAGTTAACTCTCCACAGTTTGTCTGTCCTGCCACGTTGAACCAAACCCGATCAATGGAAATGTCTCTGTCACAGTTTGAAATTCAGATTATGTAATCCCTGGACGATTCTCTTGACGACTCGACCAAACTGGCAAATCTTGCTGATCTACAAAAAAAATCATATTACAAATTCGCGCGGTCTTATTTCATTCAAATCAATCGATCGATACATTCATGCTAGAAATCAGATTAAATAATCTTTATTATCATGTATTCAAAAGTTTCAGTGATCATCTCCAATTGGAATCAAAGTAGGAGCAGAGTTTGACCCTGCAGCAGACAGTCTTGTTGAAGAATAAAGTCATATTTGATTTATTCTTTTACAAATCATTTCCTAGATTTTAGAAGTCCAAGGGTAGTTCCTGTCCCAATCTAGTATGTTTGGGAAAGTCCGGACTCATTGGTGCGTGTCTGCAATGATTGTCATGAGAAATGATATTCCACCCGTCGTACGAAACTACGACTTCGAAGTATTTTGCTTACTTTTTTTTAATTGTTACCAATTCAGATATTTTATACCTAAATTTAGATCGATAATTTTAGATAAAAGATCCACACTCAATATTTTCTTTAATTGATTTGATTAGATTTCTCGTGCTCATTGAAACAACGTCAAGCTCGATATGTTGCCCGGTATATCTTATGAACTTCGTACAATGGCCAGTTGTTGATTAATTACAATACATACACACAAGCACACACACCTACGTTTGGAGATCTCTTCAAGTTTAGTTAGATATCTGGAGAATCTAGATGTTTCTGAGTGATTTAAGATGTTTTTGTCTCAATCTTAGATGTAAGTACGAAAAAAATTTGTGTATCTATGGTCTGACTTTCAGGCTTGATCTCTTATCTTCACATCTGCCCTTTGAAACGTAAGTGGAGCCTATATTAACTCCCATTGACTCCATGCAGTGAAGCATCACCTATAAGTGTCTTCCATCAACTAACTCAGCATAAAAAAATATGATATTATTCGCATTGACACGCAGACGACATAATCCTATGGCTCGAAAAAGACATGACACTTTAAAGAAAAAAAAAGTCATAAACACTCCTTAACGTATTAAACTAAATCAGGGAGACGTCGCTTTCAAATTAACTTATTCATGATCGGTGATTTTCGTGAACTGCCCTTCACGGTCCGGTTCAGGAGTTTTTGACAAATTTTGAGCAGGGAGGTGAGGGGTCCAAATAGAAAAATCTCTTTTTGCTCATAAGTATTTGAAAAGGTAAGCATATTTGAAACTTCGAAAACACAAAAGAAATATTTTAGTTGTACCTTCTGAGCACTAAAATCAATAAAAAGCAAAATGAATATAAAAATAAAGGAAAAAAAATTACTTCGGAACAAATAAATAAAAAATTTATAATGAATAAAACATTTTACTTAAAGATGAAGAACAAAAAAAACAGATTTTGGTTTTTATGATTACTAGGGGAATTATCTGGGTTATTTACACAAGAAATATTAGTCTAAATTTTTTTTTCAAATTGTGCTTTGTCCAAATAAGAAAGGAGTGGGCCCTTCAGGGATCTACGTTGGTCATTTTTCCAATTATATATATATATGTATATATATATATATATATATATATATATATATATATATATATATATATATATATATATATAGATAGATAGATAGATAGATAGATAGATAGATAGATATGAATGAATATATATATATATATATATATATATATATATGTATATATACATATATATATATATACATATATATATATGTATATATATATATATATATATATATATATATATATATATATATATATTTCAAACACTAATCATTAGATTGTGCATGATTTATGTGTTCATGAATCTATATCTATATAGACATATACTTTATATTCTATATCACCTATTCACATACGATGATACACACACTCACACACACACACACAGATAGATAGATAGATAGATAGATAGATAGATAGATAGATAGATAGATAGATATTTGAATTCATCACTTTAAATGGGTGTCTTAATCACGCCAAATATCAGTCCAAGTATGACTTTTTCCCATCATGACGATGAAGAAGAACAAGAAAAAATAAAGAACAAAAGCAAGAAGGAGAAGAACAATCCTCACCTAATTTAGGGGAGACAAGTCGCCATGGATTACATTTCCCAAATAAATAGTTTTTGACTTTGCAGCTGCCCGGCTCGTTTTTTTTTTGAAAAATATATTCGCAAGTCATGACGGGCTTTTCTTTTATGACATTGAATTCCCAACAAGAGTTGATAGTTGTTTTAATCTCGTATTAATTTATTCGACTATAAAATCAACTGAATTAATAACAAAAGAACAAGGATCAAAACGTAAATCAGATCTTGTTTGACACTCAATTAAAACTGTCACATGACCAACGTCTTTCGGTCACATGTCGAGTTGGGGTTATCAACTGAAAAATTGAAAAAGAGGGTGAATAATCTATAAGTTACCTCTATTCCCTCATTTGGGCAGTGATTTCAAAAGAATCTAAATTTTCCAAAAAGCAAACGCGAACTGAATTATTGGAACAATTTAGCATAAACTTGCAAACTAAACCTGCTTCTTAAGTTGTTTTTAATAGGCATAATAAAGAGTGAATGATCGCATTCACAGGCCTCTTGCCCCATTGGTGTTGCCTTATTTATACATGCATACATACATTAATGCATAAAATCAAAGACCATCTATAGAAACACCAGTTTCTTGTAGTTACTTAATTTCTTGATAAAGCTCGAGATGAGTGAAACGCTGAAGTGATCAATCATTCATCGTCTGATATTTTCATTTAATCTTATATTCATACCGATATATGCATATATAAATAGCCATCCAGACTGACTTGAAAACTGAAGAAAACTATTCTGACAGTTTTGAGTCACTGTTTTTCATAAGGATAGCAGCTATAGCCCCCAAACTTCCTTCGTTTGTGTTCTGTTCCTGGAATCAAGGTGTCTGATTCTGGTGAAAATGCAATGAAATTTGGTTAAATAACTGCACAGAAAAGAGGAACCAAAATAGTTTGAAGAAAAATGACCAAAAGAAAAGAAAAATATCTGTTTAAAAAGAGAAAATTGATATTTTGCTGTCAATTGGGTTCAAGAAGTTATAGACGATGTCTTGAAGAGATAAAATAATAGAGGGAGACAGACAGAGAGAGAGAGGGGGGTGCTGAGAGAGAGGGGGAGGAGAAACTGTCAGACAGGGGAAAAAATCTAATTTTCCTCCCTCCGTTCATCTTTCTTTTTTCTTCCTGTATGATGTTTTACGTTTTTCTCTTTCCTTCCTCTCTTTCCATCTTTCTTTCTTTTTTGAATCTGTTTTCTTTCTTTCTTTCTTTCTTTCTTCTTTCTCTCTATCTTTTGTCTTTCTTTCTTTGTGTACTTTTTGTGTTCTTTTCTTCTATATGACTTCTGTTTTGTTTCCATCTTCATTTTGACTTCTCTCGTTTCATTCTTTTTCCATTTTTTTCATTGTTCTTAAACATCGTTTCCTCTCATACACACATCTATGTATACACACACACACCCATACATATATATATATATATATATATATATATATATATATATATATATATATATATATATATATATATATAAGTAAAACAATTTATGATTTGCTAAAATACTTCTTCCATAGATTCCGTCCATTTCAACTCCTGCGTGGTTCAAAATAAGGATATTCTAATAAATTCAATCGTTTGCTATTTCTGTCTTGGGACAGTGTTCTTACCATCCGCCTATTTTTTTTATTCAATTTTTGTCGTGTCTATTTAGGGTCAATAATACAACGATGTCTAAATTAAGGAACCTCCAAACTATTTATGAGATCGTTTCGTCATTTACAAAAGAACAGAAAAACGGCAGTGCTTCTCTATAGATCTATAGACTTCATATCATTCTGGAAATATAGATGAATAGATAGATGTGTATGGATGTCTAGATACATAATCTCTATCAGAGGTAAACTTGCATTCCTAACAGCTGTCCGAATGTTTAAATGTATATGATCATATATATATATATATATATATATATATATATATATATATATATATGGGGGGTGTAAAGAGCTATTTTCAATATATTGATAACTGGCTGCGTCGTTTTGATATTACTTGGCTCCCAATAAGACTCTATAGCGCATGCATGAGCAGTCATTCTCCCATGGGATTACTCGGTCAGCAGTGAGTGAATTCGTGCACTGTGTGTCCTACGAATCGACAAGGACCGAGCTAATCCGTTCTTCTCATCTTATGAGTGATTTTTGGGGACAAACATTGCACCAAAACCATCACCTTGAATTCCCCGGCTCCCCTGTCCCCGCACCAGATGCGGCTCTAAATCACTTCTGGGTTCTTGGACCAAACATCAGAAGAAAAACCAGAAGAGAATCATTGAATAATTATTAGTATAGTCTTCAATGGTAGCAACTTTTGACTGGTTATGCAGTCGTTGAACAGGAAAATAGCTGTTTTTTATATCATTGTCTGGCAGTTTTGTCTGTTTATTTTTTTTAAATTTTTGACTGTGTTTATATACCCCTGTCAACTGTCCATATTCGCCCCCCACCAAAAAGTTTCTGCTAGGACAATCTCATTTCTTGATATGATTTGGCTTTCTGCAGTTAGTTCCGTGTCAGTGAATTGGCAAAACATCGTGGGTCACTTTCAGCTTGAAATAGACCTTGACAAAACTATAATAAGTTATTTTAAGCCTGAGTTCTCTGACGTTTCCACTTGTCTCTTAATTTTTTTTCCAAATGCCGAGACAAGGCGGGGATTATAGCAACATGTCTTTTCATAAATGCCCATTGAAAAAATAATTATTTCTATACACATATCAACATGCAGATAAATGAGATGAAAATTCCTTTGGTGAAATTTCATCCACCGCTAAAACAAATTGATATCCCTTTATACGTCCTTGTATACACATCTATTAACATATTTTCGGTTTGCATTTATTTACATTTCTGTATATCCGACTGAGTGAACACTCAATTTTTCAATTTCAAAGAAGATAAGCCTGGCTGCTGCAGAGTCGAGCTCAACTTTCATTTTTACTTTATAGTGCATATATATATAATACGAATTCTCGTACATCAGGGAGGTTTGTCAGTTAGGCTCATCGTTAACAGAATAGCCTGCTGATAACTTGTTCGTGATTTTGAATTACGGTAGGGAAATGATGATTTTATAGATCATCATCAGTCTTTCGACGTCCGTCGTTGGACGTAGACCTTCCCCAGGATTCGCCACACTTCTCTATAATGGGCGTCACGGAGCCAGTACTTTCTGAATTTGTCAAGCTCGTCTCTCCATCTAATATTCTGCTGGCATCGGTTCTGCATGTGATCTCGGGGGATCCATATCACTAGTCATGATGTCCATTGGTTGTCTGCCATTCTTGCAACATGGCCAGCCCACTGCTATTTGAGATTTTTAATGGATTCTATGATGTCCCTGACTCTTGTCTTTTTCCAGATGTACTATGCTGTCTTGTCGTCTCTCCATGAGAGCCTCAGCATAATTTCCTCATGTGCACATTGCATGGTTCTCAATTTGCAGATCTGTCTCTTGGTTAAGTTACATGTTTCAGCTCCATAAGTGACTATTGGGAGGATGCATTGGTTATACACACTTCTTTTTATGATTAATGGGATCTTCTTATTTTTGAAGGTTGAGCTTGCTCTGCCAAAGGCTTGCCATCCTAGTGTGATTCTTTGCTTGATTTCTTCTTCTTTTGAGGGTCTCATGGAGATTTGTTGTCCTAGGTTGATGAAATGATCTACTTTCTCCAATTCTGTGTCATCTATTTTGATCTCAGTGTTTTTATCTCTGATGTGGTTGTTGCACATGATCTTCGTCTTGCTGAAGCTCATGTGTAGGTCAACTTTCTTGCTTTCTTCATTTAGTTCATGCGGCATTAGTTGGAGGTTGTGCTGGTTATCTGCGAAAAGGGCAATGTCATCAGCAAATCTGATGTTGCTCAGATACTCGCTGTCTATTTTTATCCCTTTTCTCTCCCCGTCTAGTCTTTTAAAGATCATCTCGAGGTAGGCTGTGAAGAGTTTGGGTGAGCTGGTATCACCTTGTCTTACTCCTTTCTGGAGGCGAAAACCACGAGAGCAAGCTGGCTTTAGAAGAAGCTACTCGACCATGGACCACCTGAATTCGATTATTCGACTGAAAAACATTTATATATCAGCTTGGTTTAAAGTGACACAACAGACCAACAGTGAAGAACTGAAGGATCGTTCGTCTGGTTGAGAAGAAACAATTCAACTCTGGCGCCCAGATTTGACAAAAGCTGGTTTTATCTAACATAAGTTCTGTTTTCAAGTTGGTTTAAGATCAAGTATACTTGTGATCAAATCACATTTGGTACACTTGTTCTCGTATGATCATAAAAGTTAAACAGTGTTTAGGCTGGTCAGTACCAAGATGGGTGACTGCTAGGGAATTCCAGGTACGGTAAATAAGAATACTGAAGTTAGTGACGCCATTTTATTGTTTTTGCTCTCCTATATCTATTTTGCATATTGCGAGACATGAGAGGCTTGTGATATAGGGAGCCCAGGAAGGGATGGCTGACGTCATAGCCAGTGTAAGGGCACAAGCTTGCTAATCGAGATCACGTGTAATATGAAAGTTGTCAGGATTTTGGTACATGCCTTATCAAAATGCATTTGTACCGGCCTCGTTTAAAATTGCACAAATAACTGCAAAACTACTATCGATAAGCTCAACTTAGTATGGCACAAGGCCACAAAAAAGTAAGCTTCAAATCAATTCGTGTAGTGGAGATTGGAGGGTTGGGTTTGCAAACTTTAAATCCATAGCAAGTTGCCTCGAAAGGCATATATTGGTATTTTACCTCAAAGCCTTCCACGAATTTCGTTTGAGAAATTGTAGAAATTCATCAACTCTGATCAATCTCTGATTTTCCCCATTTTGCAAAAATCACATTAGATCTCAGGATTTTTATGGAAATTTAAAGTCGCTCCACTTCCTTTCGTACCTTTTTTTCTCCTGGAAAATCATCCAAATTGATCAATTATCTCGGTGTTTTTGTTTTGTTGTTGTATTTTCAAATTTCCGATTTTGTCAAAATTTGTTTGCGAACTTTGAAAATATATTACGACTTTTTTCCAGATTAGGTGATGAATTTTAACCTGATTATACAGAGATTTTGAAACAAAAATGTATTATTTTGATTTACAAAGTATCTACCATCTTGTTTTTATGTAATTTTCAAAAATATGTTTATCAATTCTGTGGTTAATTTCTTTGATATATCTTTCAGTTTACTCTTTTTGTCATTTAGAGCTAAAAAGCTTCAGCACAAATGTAAGTGAAAAATGTCGGATCTTATATTATATTCTCATTTCTAATTTTTGAAATTTGTTTTATTATTTATCTATTTTCTATTTTTTCTTTCTTTCACGTACACTATTCATCTATGAATGTTTTTTTGGACACCTCCCAGCTCAAAATCCTGGGTCCGCCCTTGCACTTCTTAGCTCTTAAACTTTATGTGATTTTAAGGAAAAAAATGTTTCAATTAATTCTTCTAAATTTTACTCTCGCACATGTTAATGACGTTTCCGTCGGTTTTAGACGCAGATACAATTTCAGCAAAAAGTATTTGAATGTGGGTGGCTTTTTGGGATGGTCATTTTGTGAGAAAAAAGAGAGAAGAAGGGGAGCAAAGTTAAATGTCCTCTCCATGGATGAAGAGACATGAATTGAAGGTTTCAGTTTTTGAAGTTCGGAAGTTGAGATTTGTATCTCTTCAATCGTCACGTGATTTTTTTTCGTTCAACTTTTTTTCCCTTGCTTTATCCCCACTTACCCCCCTCTCTCTCACACATGCACACGCACAATCTCTCTTCTACTTGCTTTTATATTATGAAATTTGTATTGAATTAACAACAACAACATCAACAACAACAACAATAATAACAATAATAATTATGATAATAATAATGATAATGATAATGATGATAATAGCAATTGCCAAAGAAGCAAAGCTAAAGAGATATAGACGAAGCACTGCCCAATGCTCTCAGAACTGCACGTTCCAAAACAACGAGAGAAAGTTTTACCAGGACCTGAACAGAGAAAGAAATCAGAACAGAAAATAGGATGTCACAGTGACAAAGAATGTCTCGAACGACATAATGGGACGCCCAGAAAGACACAACGGATCCCCAGAATGGCTTGATAACATAAAAAAGAACTCTAAGACATAGATGATAGCGAAAAAAATAGCATTAAGTGAAACCACGTTGAAACACACCTTCAAAAAAATAGCCAACTGGACCTGATCAGTTCCTCAGATATTGGAATAAAAAAACCACCACATCACACTATAGACTCATCATCAAAACTTCAAAGTTACTTCGATGAAGGATAACTCCCAGAATGGATGACCAAAGGCAGAACAACTATCATCCAGAAAGACCCTAAGAAAGGGATGCAAACAACCATAGACCAAACATGTGCCCACCTGTATCATCGGTTGTATACTAATATAAAGTGCAACATAGAAGAAAAAACAGCTGGGAAATGGATTGTAAAGAACCAGGATCGTAATAATAATAATAATAATAATAATAATAATAATAATAATAATAATAATAATAATAATAATAATAATAATAATAAACACCAAATATAATGATAAGAATAATGATAATAGTAATGCTGAGATAAATGTGGAAAATAAAAGTCAGGGTAGTGCCAATAATAGTAGGCGCGCTGGGAACTGCACCAAAGACATTGAAATCAAGATCAGCAGAGTTGGAGATAAGAAGAAGGGCTGATACTTTGCAGACCACAGCACTGCTGAGGTCCGTTCGAATATTGAGGAGAGTACAGTGGACTAACGACTAGAATAAAGAAGATATGTATAAGCAAAGCAGGGGAAAAGTCAATACGGTACAAACCACTGCACTGTTGAGATATGTGGGGACGCTGGAAGGAGGGATCGAGACCCGAGAGTTTCTGTCCCTGCCTTCAGCAATGACCACAATAGTTCTGGTGAGAAAGCACAAACAACAACAGTGTGAAAATGCTTAGAGAAAGGTTGGAGATTTGAGGAAACTTGCTGTCACACAATCTCCAGCGACGACCACCAGATAACTGGTGTGAATATGTATAATCATAATGATAATATCCGTACATTGCAGAAAGGAATTAAATCAGCCTGCACTTTTACCAGAGCTAATTATCTAAGAAATATCTAAAATTATATAAAAGAAAAAAGAGATCTTCTATCTAGAATTTTTTTTTTTTAAATTGGTTATGTTGGTCCAAAAGACCATGAAGATCAAAAAAACAACATTTTTTAAAAGAAAAACAAACGGGCTTTTAATGGCGTCTAGTGGTGAACTCATAGGAGTTTTTAAAAGTTATAGCTTAAAAAATCTGACCGGAAGTGACGGGAAAGGAATAGGCAGAATCTGTAGCCTACTTGGCTGGTTGATCGGTGTGGCCATTTGAAGCGCTATGGTGAGTCAATAAGTTCTCTGACACTTACATATTCAAACGGGTCAACATAACTAGCATTGAAGATCGGATCGGAAGAATATGTCAAATAATGGATTAATGGAGATTTGCTGTTATACATTCTTTAGCGATAATAAACTACCAGGCGTCTAATATCCACGTGTACTTGTATCTAGAAGCTATAGTTTGCCAACTAACAGTACAGTCACTTAACTACAGATTTGAATCTATGTGAGTAAATCAGTATGCGGTTATACAAACGTCTGTTTATTGTTTCTGTTGGCGTATATCCCACATTATTTATCAAAAGCTGAAGGTCTGTTATTTATATGACTCTTTGTTTGCTTTGAATTATCAGCAGTTCTTTCTTTTTAAACTTTTGCAAACAATTTTATAAAAATTTTTTTTCTTCTAAATGACAATATAACTCCTCCAATTTAAACAATTTCCTGTAACTAATAGCCTATCTCTGAAGCGAAATTCCATTGTAACTCCAGGGTGGTAGTTATGACCAGTGGTGCAATGATGTGCGAACCTGTGGGAGCGTCATTCCCTGACTTTTGCAGGGAGGTTGACGTCGTTTTTACACTCTCTCTTTCTCTCTCTCACTCTCTCTCTCTCTCTCTCTCTCTCATATATATATATATATATATATATATATATGTGTGTGTGTGTGTGTGTGTGTGTGTGTGTGTGTGTGTTTGTGTCTCTGTGTCTGAGTGTATGTGTGTGTTTGTACTTTTCCAACTTAGGAATAGAGCACTCTGGTAGATGGGGAATATATGTGTGAGTAAATATATCTCTCAAATTCAACCTTACTCACCGTCCAGTTCTACGTAGGGCAGAGAAAGATGCCAGCCTCTGGGTCCGAAGCTAAGGTTTCGATCCTACCTCGTAGTACTGGATGGGATAATGGATAGTCTATAGCTACATTATTACAACGAAACAGCTGTCTCACAATTATATATATATATATATATATATATATATATATATATATATATATATATATATATATATATATATATATATATATATATATATATATACCGCTAAGATTCTCTATTTAAACAATTCACTAATCAGGAGAAAAATAGCCACAATATGTCCAAACAAATAAGGCTTTCCCTCACTATCTATATGATACTAAAATTCTTTATTTGAACAAGTCACTTGCAAGAAAAATTAGCTATCATATGTCCAAATACTCAACACATAAGGTCATTGTCCACAAAATTCTGTTTAAACGATTCACTGATTAAGAGAAAATAGTCAATATATGTCCATATACTCATTACAGAAGACTTCACCCAAGTATCTATATGCTACTGAAGTTCTGTACTTAAACAATTCTCTAATAAAAAAATCAGCCAGTATACACATCTTGTGTTGCCTCAAAAGGTAAAAAAAAAATTTAAGTTTTTCTGGAGGCGACAGCGTTGCGTTCTCTCACTTTGTTCTAAAGCCCTATATCACAAGTTATATGGAACTAAGTCTAAAATTACTGTAACTGGGCTTTTTAACAAAAACTTTTGACACTTTATAGGTCATTAACTTACGATGCCTAATATATATGATAAACTTCTTAAACAAACGAGGGCACACATATACGCAGACATACACACACACACACATATATATATATACATATATATATGACAAGGAGTGTCATGACAAGAAACTTGTCTTGTTTTTTAATACTTCCGAAACAGGGTTATGGTAGAATAGCTTACGGACTCCATTATAAAGAATAACAATAAAAATTCAAATATAACCATAATTGAATTACAAGAAATAAGAACCCCAAAATATGATAAAGTTATAAGACAAAAATATAAAAAGTTATATGAAAAAAATATCATGAAGTAACAAGATTAAATCAAATTGAAAGGGGCTTGCATGACACACAGTTGTGGATAATTTGGGACTATATATAAGTATCAGCAGCAGCAGCCATGGGGAATCCATTGCTTTAAAATACTTTTCCCGCCTCCTTCCATGACGACCACGATTGTGCTAACACACTGTCGTGTCTTTCCGGCAAACTTCCCTATCTTATCCTCGCATGTTGTGCTTGGTCTTACTGTCCCATGGGCACCAATAAGTTAGTTTTCTGCTCCATCTATTGTCCAACCCATCTCTAGTTTTTTTGGGTTTTTTTTGCTATTTCTATGATATCATTCATTTTAATCTCTCCCCTGATCCTTGTTGATCTTTTTCAGTCCCTTAGATTTATCCCTAACATTGCTCTTTCCATAGTTCTTTGTGCTATTCTAAGTTGGCTCTCAGTTCGTTTAATAAATTTCCAGGGTTTGCGTCCGTAAGTCAATCTGATATCATGCATTGGTTTAATATCTTACGCCTTAAGCACATTGGATCAGTGCTTTTTAATATGTCTCTATTCATACCAAATACTTTCTAGACAATCGTGATGCATCGTTTTATTTTGCTTCCATGGTCCTTTTATAATTCTGTCTAGGACATACGTAATCGTCAATCTCTTCAAAGACCATTTCCTCTATTCTTATTATCTTTTGGGGGACTTTATCGCAGAGAATTACCTTTGTCGTCGTTCTCTCCACCTCTGAGCTTACTTTTTTACTTTCCCAATTTAGATCAGTTGATATGTTTTTTAATTATAATTCTTCCGATGTATCTGACGCCAGAAAAATGGAACATCCTTGGAAAATTTAATTGGTTATAATACTCTCCGTATAAGCCAATTCTTATTCCAACCCAGTTAGTTCTTCGAAAGATACTTTCAATGCTCACTGTAAATACTTCAGGTCTTATTGCATCTCCTTATCTTCCTCCCGTCGCCATCTCAGTCTTGTTCATATCTTTATGTAGTCTAATTATTGCTGTACCATTCATATTTGATTTGAATGACTTGAATGTAATTTTTCGTTAACACCCTGTTCTCGTATTGAGTTGAAGACTACCTTCTGTTCTATCGAGTCAAATGCTTTCATATAAACCGCAAGATAATAAAATATGTTTGTTGTATTTCAATGACTTTCCGATTGATTGATTTATTGCATATAGTTGGTCTATTATTCAATTAGCTACCCCATAATCTTTATGCGACCCTTGGAAGAGTCTTTTAACCACTGGTTTGAGAGAGTTGGTTTACAATACTTCATCTGAAAACAAGATAAGCTGATGTTCGCTGGTTTACGATTACTACTGAAACTGCTGATGCTATCAGTTTTGCCACAGTCAGACGTGCATACAAAGATGATTACAGACAACCAAATTCATATATATGCATATAAGGATACGTTAGGTAAGAGAGTAATATGGTGGTAGGTTTTTATGAAGTAGAATACCTATTCCTATACAGAAGTTTTCAGATACTTTGAGATTTCGTTAGTACTATGTGGATAGTTGCATAAGTACTACATGGAGGATTTCTGCTGCATCCTCCTGAAGTTCTGCCATTACACCATCCTTGCCTGAAGCATTTCCCAGTCTCATATTTCGTAGTGTAAATACATCTTTTGTTGCATTTGGGATATCACTATTTTCTATCGTTTTTTCAGGTGCTTCTATTTCTGAAGTGTATAAATTTGTAGAGTATTCTTCAGTTATTCTTATAGTTGGCACCTTCTCTCTACAATTGATAATTTTGCCATTTCCATCTTTTATAGTAGACATATGTTGCTTGCCAGGATGATCTGTGATTTGGGCGTTTTTCAAACTCTTTCTTTTTCTAGTAACCACTACTAACCTCTTAATGCTTTTCTTTTTTTCTCTCTTGTCTCAGGTTTCTTGTTTACTAGTTTGTAAAGATATATATATATATATATATACATATATAAATGATGTGCAGTGCAATAACATCCATATATAATATATCATGAAATTAAACTATACACATAAATATAATATAATTATCTAATTACTATTATGATATATATTATAATAGTAATTAGATAATTGTATCATCCGAAGACAGTTGTTTTGTTGTATTACAACTCTTCAGTGTGTTTATAGATTATCTATTATCCCATCGAGTACCATGAGGTAGGGTCGAAATCTTCGCTTCAGACCCAGAGGATGGCATTTTACCTCTGCCTTACACAGAACTGGACGGTGAGTAAGGATATATTTACTCACGCACATTCCCCCATCCACCAGAGTGCTCTATTCATAAGTTGGAACAGTATTGCATAAGCTTATAATGAACGAGTTCCCTTACTTAAAGAGTGCTCAATCCTGAATAAGGGAGTGTTAATTATGATAACAATTATATATTTTGTCCTTTCTACATCGTAAGAAAAGGCAGCATAAGAACAGAATATTCCTCTCTTGAATCACTGTGATTAGACACAAACAGAAGAGAAAAAAGAAGGAAAAATAAAAAGAAGAGAAGAACTTCTTCTCTGTTGAATATTTGTCACCACCTTTCTTTTTCTGTCAACTCTTGCGACAACATTAATTCCAAGCTCAAACATTGTTGAAGGGAGTGTATAGACTTGCTGCATTTGCAATCGCCTGCCTACCATGAAAACTTGTCCGGAGAAACTGGTAAGACTTTTCGAGAGCAAATCCATGGTCTCGCGAGACGGATGACAGATGTCATCGAGGTTTAAACCGCGTAATTGATTTTCAAAGAAATAAGTCTAGAATCAACAGTAATATATACTCACTCCAATTCCTTTTATAAATGCTTTAATTCAATTTCTAATATTCTCTTATTTTACCAAAGATTTCTTCCACTCCTAAGAGGCCTAATATTGCTTCTCTTTTTTCAATATTAATTCGTTGAGATGCCTTCATATGAAAATGATATCATTAAAACCCAGACGAAATCTAGCAAACGTCAGTAGTAATAAATCTTAAATTGAATTATCCAGGTTGCAAAACAGTCTATAGGGAATCAAAAAACTTATTTGTAACGGTAAAATTATATATAAGATTAATAAAATAAAATTTAACTCAAATTAAGTTTTGTTTTATAGGCAAATGAAATATTAAGATTGAATTATTTTCTCTGAGTACAAGTTCCGTTGGAATCAAAATATATTACATGCGTGGGTGGATAATTAGGTAGCTTGACACAGTTATTAGCTGAGATTTGCACTGTATTTCCACTCTATGTAAGTAAAGGAGAAGCGTTGGCTTATGTGTACCAACAAGGAAGGAGATCGTGTTGAAAAAAATATTGGTTGCCTAAAATAGATTTTTATTGATGTCCCTGAGTAGATGTTAATACGTTGGTCTTAGGAATGTCATCGGACAAACCATAATCATCTGCTTCCCTCTATATCTCTATCTGATAAGTATTTGAGGGGGATATTTTAATATATATATATATATATATATATATATATATATATATATATATATATATATATATATATATATATATGTATAAACTTTCAGATTGGAGATACACATAAGTTATCGATTTAGTATATGTACATATCAAAACTTTCATATTGTAATGCAGAAACAGAACAAATGTTTTCGTCAATTTTTTATATACAATCCCAAAGTATCAACGACTGAGTGTCACACAAATCATGTTTAATCTGATGTTTTATTCCAACGTGTTGTCGTATGACTGTTTATCATATGATTTTAGGTTCTCGTGGAATGTAATTTAATTTTATTTGTATTTGTAAATGTATCCTTTATTATGGAGTTCGACAGTCGTTTTACCATAGCCCTATTTCGGGAGTTTTAAAAAGCATGACAACTTGTTCGCTATGGAACACATCATATATATATATATATGTATGTATATATATATATATATATATATATATATATATATATATATATATATATATATATATATATATATATATAAATATACATATATATATATATATATATATATATATATATATATATATATATATATATATATATATATATACACCCACACACACACTTGTGTGTGTCTGTATTTATGAATGCATATTTGTGCATGTGTGTGCATAGATATATTTTTCCTTGTCATTATTGTACATATTGTCACTGTTATTGTTCTCTTTTCACTTTTCGTTTCTATTTTCTCCTTCTGTTTCTCTTCCATTGGAATGTTCAGAAAAGCATCACACATTTTCGTGTTCGGAAAGTAATTACGTATTTCGGTGTTCAGAAAATTACGTATTTTCAAAAATGAAATTAAAAAACAAACGCCACTGATATTTAATTAAATACAATTCATCAATAATTCGGAAAACTAGGTATATAAAAAAAAGATGAAAACGAATGTCCCTGAAATTTAATTAAATATAATTTATCAATAATGTAACCAACATCATTATCAATGACAGTAGCTCAACGAGAAGGCAAATTTTTGATCCCTTGTCGGAAGAATTCTGCCGTTTCTTTTTTTTCTTTTTAAATAGTTCTAGAGATCTTTTCCAACTTCTCATTTGCTTTTGAAAACCACCATTTAACCCGTTCTCTTGTCTCCTTTGGTAAGCTTATAACTTAGAGCAGTGGGATCCGTAATTACTTTCCAACCACGAAAATGTGTAATTACATTTTGAACACCGTAATGTAAATTACTTATTTCTATTTTTTCATTTATTGTTCACACTGATCTTTTTTACGAATTGTTATTCTTTTTTTTTTCTTGCCTATTTTCATTCTTCATCTCTCTCAAATTCCTTCTCATTTTTTTTCATCAAAGTTTTTCCTTCTTCTCAGTAACATTCTTGCCCTTCTTAAGTACTTTTCATTTTTATTCTTTTCTCCTTCATCACCTTTTCACCTTTCTTGTTTCTTTTTTCTTCTTCTTTCCTTTATTGGTATTGGGTGAAACAGGAACACCCTTCAATTTAATATTAAAGCACTGTATTTGTTGAATAATTTCATCGACGCATGAAGATTCAATTTCATATGTTATCAAGGTTTTAAAATAATGTCCATAAGATGGCCACCTTGACTTTTCAGAAACGCGTACCCTTTAGCTTGAGGGGAACGTATCACCCATTGTATGATGTTTTGTGGAATGTCAATGAGAAACATTCAGTCTGCACTTGTACAAAAGTGTATTCAGCTATAGACGGGCTATTATCTGAATACACCCCTTCTGTTCACGGTTGGAGGCTGTACGTGCCTCATATACGCTGCTTCTCGGATGTCCCAGCGTAAAGAAATTAGGTGCTGAAAGGTCACTTTTTAAAATGTTTAACAGCTTGAGTTCACTGGTGGCTTTTTGATGATCGAACAGTACACAGCTTGAAGTCTAGTCAGCATTTTTTGTTGATTGGTACGGCAGCTTGCTTCGCTGTAGAAATGTTCACTAAACCAGTGACTGGTATAGTAACACAATGCTCCGTTAACGTTTGTTATGTAGATGATACAGGGCTTGTTTCGATGAACTGCATAACACACTGTTGTACCGGCCAACAATCCATGCTGACTAAACTTCTTGCAGTGCACTACTAGATCATCAAGAAACCATAGTAAACTCTACAAGTAAGGGAAAAAACATTTTTCTAAAATATCAGCTGTTTCTGCTTCAGCCTTTGTATTTCTGTGTCTTTATAATCTATCGACATTTATCATTACATTTAATAACCGTCACTCAAAACTGTCACCTGAAGTGTCGACATTGGTTTCTTCAATTTTTAAATTGAGCAAAATCCATTCCATCAACAAAATACGTTAGAAGACATCAACTGTCACCAAATCCGTCAACATGGGTCTCTTCAGTTTTTAAGTGGGTCTGGTTGGCAGGCAGTATTGTTTGTTTTAACATTTTGCAAATTCTTATCCCTGCACAAGTGAATGAAAAGCATTTTAGAAACCACCAACCAAAAACCATCAACATGTGTTCCTACAGTTTTTAAGTGGGTCTGGTTGGCAATACTGTTAGTTGTAACATTTTGTGAATTGTTATCCCGGCACGAGCGAATGAATAACATTTTAGAAACCGTCATCTGGAATTGTCACCTAATCCGTCAACATAAGTGTCTTCAGTTTTTAAGTGACTCTGGCTGGCAGTATTATTAATTGTAAAAAATTGCATTTTTGTGACGGCGTACAAGCTGCATTAATGGAGCAATAGGTCAGAAAATTTAAACATTTACTCTTTATCATGTCTACAAAAATGCTGGTTTTCTTGAATATCCCTCCTGAATGGGATTTTAGATTTTAGTTTGATTTGCAATGTAATTTTATGCTGGATATTTTGGTGATCAAAACTCGAGAGAAGCAACTAATTCATTAATCACCTCTTCATCCAATTTCTCGATTGATCACCCCCAACACCGCTTGCTACTAACAGAGCTTGGTCACGTGATGATTTCTTCTGAGTGACTTACCACCAAGGTTTTATATTTTTCTCCATTCCTTTGTAGGAGGTAGCAGTTAGCAACACAGAAATGGATTTGGTGGGCCGAGTTCAAACACTGCTCGAGACAGTAAATATTCACCTCGTTAATGTCGTTGGGAAAGATATGAATCCATCTTGTCGCCTCCCTGCGATGAAAGAATAGCGGGACAAGTGGGTTACGCAGTTTCAAATTCCTGTCACCAATGTTTCTCTTAACGTATCGCAAATCCCGAAGAACTTCGAAGTCTATGTGGGGATGGAGCGGATGTATACGTGATGTAAAAGAAGGGACTGCTCCACTAGATCTAGCGTTAGGGTAATATGAGAAACCATCAACCAAAACTGTCAACCATGACTGGCTGTCAATGTATGTATGTGCTTATCCATCTATGTATGTATGTATGTATGTATGTATACTTGTGTGCATGCACGTATCACGCGCGCAGGTCGCACCCATGGAGCCAAAGGGCTGAAAAGTTCAACATCCACTCGTTTTTTTTTTGTTTTTTGAAAATTCCTCCCCTAAATAAATTTTAGTGAGGAATTCAATTTACAATGTAATTTTATGCTGATTCGGTCCTAAATTTGTTGTGGCATTCACGCTTGCTTTTTGTTCTGTTTTTCATACTTGCATAGCGATAAAAGACAAGAGAAGTACTTCAACTCTGATTTTTGAAAATCCAGACATTTTTAGTGATCACCACCTAGCAAAAGCCAAGAGAAATAACTCGTTCACATATCACTCTTTCTTCCAATTTTTTAACTGATCACCCCAATACAGCATACAGCCAAAAGATATGTGTTGTATGATGGTATCGAATGACTAATCAGACATGTTTTCATTCTTTTGCATTCTGGTTCATCCATTAACTTCTCATGGGTTCTGTATTTTCAAGAGAAACAGAAGAACGCCTCCAAGTGAAGCAAACTTGTTAAACTTGAGTGAAAATAACACAAATCGTCTCGTCTTGAACGTAGACAAACACGAGAAGTGAAATATTCACAATCATTTTAACAGGAACATCGTGATAGAATTTCTCTTCACACTAGACATTTTGTTTTTGAAATTTGACTAAAATATCGTAGTTTGAGAAGTGTGACTGCAAGAATGAGGGTGTGTGATAACAACGTTTTTACTAGGATGAAAGTGTGCGAAGTGCCGAAAATAACAATGGAATTGACCTGCTGGGTCAACAACAATATGAAAAATGATATGAAGAAAAAGAAGAAGAAGGAAAAAAGGAAAAGGAGAAGAAGGAGGATATTATTGGAATAAGACGATGAACTTGATGTGGAAGAACGGTGAAGGAGATTAAGTGCAACAACAACAATAACAATATTAATAACGAAATGAAAAAAGAAGAGAATAATATATAAAAGAAAAAGAATGAGTTAAACAGGAAGACTATGAAAAAAAATATGTGGCAGGAAAAAAAGAAGAACAATATGTGGAAGAAAAAGGAGACATCCTGTTTTTAATAAGTTTTTTTTTTAAAGCAAAAAATTTTCAAGTTTTTAAGGCAAGGGTTCGATTTTGGGTTTAAATATATGCTAAAGAAGAAGAAGAAGAAGAAGAAAAGAAGAAGAAGAAGAAGAAGAAAGAATATTGTAAGCCTTGGTAAAACGCCCAAGATCTCGAAAGTGATTCTCAAGGCAAACACGCATGACGGTCCGGTTTTTAAGATTAACATTACACACTTTGTTTATTCATTCGGCCATGTCCTTGTCGAAGGTAAGCTAATATTTATAAGTATAAGTCATGATAGCCAACAAAAATGAGCTACCAGGAGTAGAAAGAATCGCCCTACTCTAAAAGTCTGATTTAGTAACGATAAAAACAAGAAGAGCGCAGGGTATCCGCAAAGTATTTATCTGTTCATTACACCGTATTAAAAAAAAGTAGATGGACACCCTGAATATCACAAATTTGACTAAACGTTTGAGAAGAACTATATACTACCTTATCTCCTTTAAATTCGAAGAAACGCGAATAATACAAAAATAACAACAATAAATAACAATTCCACAATGACCACATAATCTTATAATTATTCACCAAATATCTGTCTGTCCGTTACCGCATTCCTGAGGTACCAAACGACATATTAGTATAGATTTTCTGTGTGTATCAATGGGTCCCCGTTGCATGTTTTTAGTGAGTTACTTTTTTAATTTCTCTATTCTACAATGATTACATGATTTTATCAGAGTTCATCAAATGTATATCTTGCGATTCTTCATCGTATAACTCAGGGATTACGCAACAAATCAACACGAAACTTTCTATTGTGTATCAATCAAACCCCAGGGCATTCTCATAGCAAGTCAGATTTTAAAAAATCTCGTCAAGTTTTCATTGGATGTCGATTTACAATGTAGGTATTTTGCTGAATTGTTTCCTTATCATACGTTCAGCTGCGTTCTCGCCTACCTATAGATTTAGTATCACTGTCCGTTTGGGTTAGCATAACTTAATGGTGGCAAGAGTTATGGCCACCAGGCTTTCTGCGATTAATTATGGAACCCCAGAGGATGTTTTTCACATATTAGTCTTGAAGATTCAAAGAAGAAAATGATTATGTGATGTTTTTTCTCTCACTCTCCCTGATAATAACGA
Source organism: Thysanoteuthis rhombus (assembly GCA_963457665.1). Taxonomy (NCBI): domain Eukaryota; kingdom Metazoa; phylum Mollusca; class Cephalopoda; order Oegopsida; family Thysanoteuthidae; genus Thysanoteuthis; species Thysanoteuthis major. The sequence goes on from OY735228.1 coordinate 48,885,302, forward strand.
CCTTATTCCCATGTATCAATCTTTGTAATACTTACAATCTTATTCTGTATATCTGCATGTAACTTCCGTGTAGCCAAAATGTTACATTATAGCCAATGGTTTAGAATTAAGGAACCCTTGAAAATGGGGTTGATCTCTAAAATCCCCTTCTGAGTTCTGTGGTAAATAGCTGGAAGAACCCCACCCGTAGGACGGATTTCCAGCTAGTAAATGAAACGTTAGGAAAATACGATCAGCCTCCTAATCTCTAAATTTGAAATACAATGAAGAATAGCTGACACTTTCTCCTCCCATTTCGGCCTTGACTCGTAATCAACTCGGGTCAATAAATCTCGAGAATCACAATGATATTATCAGCCGGCGATTGAACCTATTAGTGTCTGTCTGTTTATACAACTAAGCATTTTGTGCATAATGACATGAGCTTTTTTCCTTGTGATGCAATTTTTATTGTGCGTTTACAAAAGTAATACGATATGGCAAAAAAAAGCGGACTTTTCTTTCTTTATCTATAAGTGAAATTGACCGAGAAATCTGAAGGATACTAGGCAGTTATGATGACTAAATATTTTTAGAGAAGATAGGCGACTTTCAACGGTCTTTACCGCGGAGAACGTATTAGCAGAGATGTAAGTAAAGGCACGCACACACACACACACGTACGCGCGCGCGCGCACACACATATATATATATATATAGTTGAATGGACAAAAAGACATTTTGAAGCGAGACAATATTTTGTCCGGCACTGGCACTAACCGAGTAGCAAATCAAAGAGCTCTAGACCACATGAATAACATATGGGAAAGATCATCGTACAGAATTTGAACCTGCTTCCACCAAGGAAGCAGCCATTTACGCGAGCGCTGCTCTTACCGTCTGAGCTAACGAAACTACGATAAGATCAGCTATCCGATCTAGAGCCCTACCATTTGCTACTCGGTTAACATTGAATCAAGTCTGTATAGTTAAGTCAATGAGCCTATAGACTGATTATGAAATAAATCATACTGGTCCTCTTTTAAATGCTTAAAATCTTTATTGTCAAACCCAAGTCAGTGTCAGGAGCAAGAGTTTGCCTTGTTTTTTTTTGGGGGGGGGGGGGTATTTTACCGTAAGAACAATAGCCTAATTTAGGAGAGGCAACGCTCGACTGTTTGTATTTCCAATATCAAAATATTGAAAATGCAATCCCTGAAGAGTTGTCTCCCTTGATTTTTTCGAGCACAACAAATGATGATGATGATGATGATGATGATGATAATTTTGTATCTAATCTTATTTGTTAGTCCATTAAACACGTAAATGAAAGTGAATTTTATCATTGTCTTGCTGAGATAAGGTTTTTCATCTTAGAGAATCATCAATGGATCCATGGTTCTTACGACAATTTGTGACAAGCGAGTCTTCTAGCGAAGTGTGCGCCCCCTGATTATATTTTGAAGACTACGGGACCGTTTGAATGAATATATTGGGATATTGCTTATTACTTTAACAGGATTTTGAAGAGGATAATGATAATGATTATAATTTTGATGAACGAATAAAAAAACAAAAGAAAAAAAGAAGAGATAAACAGATTGACAAACAAGCAGAGACGCTAAGCTGGAGAGAACAGAAGGAACACACCACGAAAAAGAGAAATGGTGGAAATATATTAGAATTTCTGAGAGTGATCATGGACAGAGTAAAATAGATACATAAATGCAGACAAAGATACACTCATATGTGTGTGTGTGTGTGTGTGTGTGTGTGCGTGTGTGTATATGTGTGTGTGTGATTGAGTGGAGACGGATGAAAGAGAGAAACATAATAATAAGTAATGAATAAGTAAAATAGACAGTGAGACATCAATATCTCACGATATACAAAGGTGCATTGCTGTGCTGATAACTGAGTTTGTGTACAATTAAAAATCAACATTTTTCAAGTGGATATTTATATATATATATATATATATATATATATATATATGACGCACTTGTATGTATATATGAGAGTGAAATAATAATATATACATACAAGTGCGTCATATATATATATATATATATATATATATATATATATATATATATATATATATATATATATATCGCACTTGTATGTATATATGAGAGTGAAATAATAATATTGGATGGCTTGCTGAATCAAATGGTTCTTTATTCCGATGTGTCGCTCATACAGAGCTTTGTTAATAACTGATGTCTTACTACAGACTGGTGTCTTTTTTTGTTTTTGCTTTTTTTTCATTTGCGGACTGAGCCATGTATAAGTAGAAATAGAGAATCATTAGTTTTTGCAAACCGTCCGATATTGTCATTTAAGTCATATGGGTGCTCTAGCCAGAATCCATAATACATTAATTATATATATATATATATATATATATATATATACACACACACACAAATATGTATATATGAATATATATATATGTATTTGTGTGTGTGTGTGTGTGTGTGTGTATGAGGGTGTGTGTACGTGTGTGTGTGTTTGTATCATAATGCTGTGGAATAAATTAGGTGTTTCGTTTTGTGTATTACTTATATACATATAAATAGATATGTATATATAACTATATATATAAATTTAAATATGCACATATATATATATATATGCATGTATATTTATATATACACACATACATACATATATATATATATATATATATATATATATATATATATATATATATATATATATAGCTACACACGTAGCGAGATATAGAATACGTATATACTTGGATATGCATATACTAACGAGCATAAAAAATTAAGAAAATCGACCAAAGCCTCGCCTGTTATTGTGCTCTAACGTCACCAAGAGAAATATCCTTATCTTATGAATATAATGTTCATGGTTAGTTGTCACCGTAATGTAACGATTTTTTTCTTCAGGTCGTAAAAATGAAATTGTCATCAGTGATTATGAATCAGCCCGAACAATCATTTGAAATTGATATTACATAATACACACTGTACCATCGTCATCATCAGCCTTCTAGTGTACTTCGTTGGACATAGACCCTACTCAAGATTTGCAAGACACGTTTATCATAGGTGTCACAGAGATAACTATCTACATATCATGCCATACAATACCATGGTAATTGATTGAGCTAAAGCAACGTATATCAGCGCTCATTGATAAGTGTTGTGTCTATTGAAGCTGCATCCAAAAGTATTGGCCATTTTTGACTGACTTAAATATGAGTCGAACAACTCATTTCGGGCCATTTTTTAGTGAAAAAAAAAACTATATTCAAAAACATTGTTAATTTTACATATAAGTTTGACTTTACGCTACGTAATTAACAAACAGAGAGGAGTTTGCTCTCCTAAATTTTGGTTAGGATTGTTCTGGTCACGGGGGCAAAGCAAAGTCCACTCCAACTTGGACTTGAATCTGACAAAAAAAAATATACATTGATTAGTCATTCAATCGAAACCACCAGGCGACCAGTGTCTTTTGGCAGCATGCAGTATTGGTATAATCAATAAAAAGAATGGACTAATTTGGTTACTTCTCTTGCTTTTTGTTGGGAAGTTATCCGTAAAAGTCTATATTTAAAAAAAAAAAAAACATGAATGCTGATGGACACAAACTAAGGGATCAGTCTAACTTGAACATACACTGTGGACTGAACCCCCACTAAAATCCGATTCGAGGGAGATTTAAGAGAGATATGATAAGGGATAAATGTTAACAATATCAGTCTTAAAGCTCCATTGTGACAGCCAGTGCATGTGATACAGACATAAATAACCATGCTTTGGAAGATACTGAAAGTGTTATGTAATGCTTACTGTATATCAAAAGGAAGTATTAATAGCAAATGCCTGGAGATGCAAACTAGTTATAGTGACGTTTATTTGACGTTTATTTAATTGAGGCCAATAACACATCTTAAACGTATGTATATTAAAGAGACATGCACGCTCACTAAAGCACATACTCAAACAGACAAACACTGAGACAGTTTACGTAAGAAATAATAAGACGAACTTATTCCTGTAAGAAAGACATTTAATTTGATTTAGTCTCGAACAAAATTACATTCTCCCAAAACACCGGGGGAAAAAACAGTCAAAAGATGGAACCCCAAACTTGAAAGCCTGGTCAACGTCAGACTGTTAATTAGCGAAATGAACCACGTTCAGACAACTTTTGACCTTTCAAATGTTAGTCACGTGATCAATGTTAGGAGCAATTAGTTTTTGCTACTGTCTCCTTAAATAACAATGTCGCTAAATGTCATTGAACGAGAAAGGGCTACATTTGGCGCGAAATCTTCTCTTGGCGGGAAAAATGGTTCTCTTCGTCGACCCATTTGTTTTTATTGTTGTTGTTGTTGTTGTTGTTTTCCTTTTCTCTTCTTCTTCTTCTTCTTCTTCTTCTTCTTCTTCTTCTTCTTCTTCAATAATATCTGCTAATATTTGTCTCAAGATGCCAGTAAAGCCAGACAGACAGCAATGTTGGTTCCTGAAATGAGAGGAAATGAGAAAAGGTATGAAGACAAAAATTATGTTTTCAATATTTTCACTAGAATGCTTGGTTGGGATGATCAATTAAGAGATTGGAAAAAGGGGTTATCAACGGATGAGTTACTTTTCTCGCCTTTTTTAGGCTGTGATCACTCGAAAGAGTCCTGATTATCAAAAAATCATTGAGGGACAAATATAGGGATCAATTTAGCATAAACCTACATTGCAAATTGAACCCCAACTGAAAACCTATTTTTGGAGTAAATTTTAAAAAAAAATGTTTTTCTTAGACATAATAAACAGTTAATGATTGAATTTTCAGCCCTCTAGCTACATCGGTGCGACTTCTATACGTGATATATACATAGCCAACGAGCCAGTTAGATAGACTAGCCTAAATAGTGAAAGAAACCTATGCTGGGAGTTTCGGCGACAGTTTTGGTCAACGGTTTCAAACCATGTATATGGAAGACGGAAAAGAAAGGGAAAAGAAACATAAAGCGAAGGAAAATAATGAAGCATGAAGAAAGTAAAAGAAAAGAAGGAAACAAGAAACAAATGAGATAGGTGTAGGGGGAAAGAGAGGAAGAAAGAATCGACGACTAAAAAAGATGTGGAATGAATTTCACGAAAGGAAGTAAACAAAGAAAGAGAAGGGGGGGAAAAGAAAGGAAGGAATACGATTGTGATGTCAATGGCGTTTTTGATGATTTTTAAACTGGTGAATGATTTACCCAAGTGTGAATGAAATTATTTGGGGGGCAAATGAAACTGCAGGGGGAAAATGAAACAAGAATGATGAATGACTTGATTTATTTGGATATTTATATTTTTCCATTCTTGAAAAAATATTTTTTGTGATAAACGAATAGAATAAGAGGACATTATTTCTAAAAAGTCGATGAATGTTGTTTGCCTACTTGATGTAAACAAGAAAAGTTCCAATCATCTTTCGGCATTAATCTTTTGTCACTAAAAGTTCTCTTAACATAACTTTAGGATATCCAATCAAAGATGAATCAAATGAACGCTCAAGAATCCTTTTTTGCTCATGATACTGAATGAATAATCAAGTTATTCTCATTTGTTCTATTTCCGATAACACGTTTCGATGTGGCAGCATCATTAGATCAGTTCTGAATAATTTTGCAAATTTATGATATCCGTCGTTGTTATAGGGACCGAGCAACGATATCACGTTCTGGTAGTGTGATTTGATTTTCTTTCGGGGTTATTTCAAATACTTGAGCTTTGACTATATTGAGGGTACGTATCTAGAATAAAATGTATTGATATAATTCAGTTTTTTTTTCCAAAATTGTCAAATCATTAAATTAAACATTGCTGGAAATATCTTTCCACTTTCCCCCAAAAATTAATATCGTATAAGATAGACACGAAGAAATATAAGGCGAAAATAATCAAAAACATACCGAAATTTAGTCACGACAGAGATTTTCTTATAAAGACGCAAGGTTCAGTGACACTGAGATTGTCGAAGGAACGCTGGGTTGAAGCAAGAATATGATCGAGAGGAAAGTTATTGGCTGTCGGTGGATAAAATGGAATAAAATAAATGAGAGAGACAAAGTTAAATTGAAATATTTACTGACCTTTGTTTATTACAGAACTTGGTCAAATTGGGATTAGAAAATTGTATACGGCCTTCCTGGATTGGGAACAATCATTCGAGATCCAAATATTACCTAGATTCAAACACCGACCTCAGTAACAATATCAAGGCTGGGCCCCCTATCCTGGCGATCTTCATGTTTAGGTCATTTGAAGTTACAGAAAATACAACCATCGCTAAACCGCTCGCGTTCTCTCGGTATTTGCCCGTTGAAGGCTACACAATTACAAAATTATTTCTTGGTGACGAAACAGAAATTTTTTTAATGCTACCCTGAAGGAAGACAAAATTGAATAAAACACACTGAATATGTGTTATCAATTCACTCAAGATTTGGTAGTATAGTCGGATTGCTGAAAAAGATCACACATTCAGATCAATACGTGTAGAGGTTCCAAAATAAGGTTTACATCAAAAGTAGTCACACCTTACATCATTATACAGTATATCCCCCTTGAGGCCTCTACTCTAAATCTCAGACACAGAAGGTGAACAGGTATGAGTGTTACTATGTCACAAGATTGCTAAATTTCATCAGAATATCTACAATCTACAGAATACCTTGCAAATACTATACCGATATCAAACGGCATTATCAGCCTTCAGGGTGTTGCAATTTTATTTTCCGTCAGTGTATTTACATTTTCACCAAAGTATTAGTATAAACTATTTTGAAATTTACAGAGAGTAGCTTTTTTGTATCTTTAGAACATTAGTATTTCGTGATGGAAGCGTAAAATTCTATTTTTTGTTTTTCAATGTTTTATATTCGTGTAGCTTGGAACAAAAAGATAGAACAGAAAAAATATATATTCTACATTCAAGTGTTCCATAATTTTGTAGCTTGAAAACAGAAATATTCTATAGGCTTCTAAGTACACAGAGTAAAAAAGATCTACTGATCCTAATCCCAGGTATTTTTTTATCTTAATTGTACTTGCTTTCCATGACAAGTACTCAGAAGTATGGAGATGCTATTTTTGTTTAATAATGTCGTAAGTGTTACTTAGGGATCACATTTTTCCCATTCATCCAAGTGTACATCAAAACAGAATTTTCATCGGTAACAACTACTGCTGGCAATAAAGTGGAATATAAATGAATGTGTATGTGTGCTGTAGTGTATATATATGTGTGTGTGTGTGGTACACAAATACATACCTGTGAAGATAACCAGGCTCACGCCAACATGCACATGTATTGATATATTGACGTATATATATATATGTGTGTGTGTGTGTGTGTGTGTGTTTGTTTGTGTGTGTGTGTGTGTGTGTATATTTACATAGTAAACAAATGATGATCCCAAAAAGAGACAATTTAAAAATTCTATAATAATAACAAGGTATTAAGGAGGCAAGATGTAAAAATACTTTTGAAGATTACATGAGTTGCATTGACAGATATTGGGAAATTGGTGACTGAATTGACACAAAAAATCTATTCAAAAAGTTTTTTTAATTTTCAGCGTTTAGAGCTGTAAAGCTTTCCAGAATATATATATATATATATATATATATATATATATATATATATATATATATATATATATATATATATGAGTCCTAATTCAACATGCACCAGCTAACGCAACCCTGTTAAAATAAAAATCGTCAGACTATGGAATGTAACTCCGAACTTCTGCTATCTGATCCGTAAATTTTGGCAAAAACCTGATTATTATTTGTGATTGACAAAACTGGTAAACGACTTCTTTATCACTTCACCCTGTCTCTCGTAGCGGTTGCGAAGCAGTACAAAGTTTTGAAGCAATCACATCTTGAGACAATTTTCGTATATATCCTCTATCGTTCGTTGGCCAGACACAACGCTTTTCATTCTATATAGTGACAGTCTTGGAATGCTTAGCAACAATTTGTCGTATTGTGCAATCATTGGAATCTAGCAAACAAACGATATCTCGAAGCAATTTACTGGATTAAGCCATTTTGAAATAATCCTGTTTTGTTGCAGTTGACAGTTTATTCCTCCAGTGAATTTCTACCAATACCAAGAAAAAAAAAATAAAAAATATAGCCAGTAACTGCTAAATAGTGATTCACTCACTTGTAGCAATTATTGACCGCGGAAATTTTGCATTTTTGTATAACAGCTTAGCCAAAATTAATTGAATCGTAACTCAGTATGTTCAATTACGTCATGACACAATTGAAACGCTTAGCACCTATGTTTGTTTTACACTCAAAGTGCGATTACACAACGTACAAAATCTTCAATTATATGTTCGAGTAAAGGGCTTAAGCATCTATTCTCCTAAGCTGAACATCACTCTTGGCCACCTCTGTATACACACTATATGAGCTACTTTACATATATATATATATATATATATATATATATATATATATATATATATATATATATATGAAATAACTCTCAAGAAGAGATAACTGAATGATTGAGCCATCAGATGTTCCAGGATTTATGGCGACTTGGTTCCTAAGAGAAATTTTTTTTCAGCATTTTTAAGGGAATAGGACCAGCTAGAATTGAAATCAGGGGAGACCACCCATTCTGCTGTCAGTGAAAGACTGCGTGCCTCAAACAGCTGGTGACAAGGGCCGTGGGGCGAATCAAGGATAAAGGATTTTTCTTAAGTAGCGCGAAACTTCCAGGGAAAAAAAACTAGCAATGCTTGAATCTTGCTAGGTCAGGATCTCGAAATAGGACCATCTTGACAGGAAAGAACGGTGGTGGCAGTACAGACATCACCACCTCCGTATGAGACAATTACTGATATGGCAAAGAGTATGATGAAATGCTTAAGATGAAAAGCAGATTAGATGTAGAACTTGATCAGTAACAAGAGAAAAAAGAAAAGAATTTCGCAGCAATGCCAGTCCACTAATCCATCCAGCGTCAGAGAATTAAATAGTTCTGACATCTGACAAGAATGGCAAACGACTCACTCGCGTCCAGAACCTACACTCTTACAAGATCAGACGCTCTGGCAACAGGACGACCTAGCAAGCCTTTAGATCAAGGGTGTGGCAGGTACATTCAATTCCCATGGCATACCCATCACAGAGGCAACCTATCAAGCCATTGGCCACTGTTTCCCATCCCATATATATATATATATATATATATATATATATATATATATATATACTAGCAGAGATCCCTGGCGTTGTGGATTTGATCTTGTGTTTGTGCAGGGGGGGGCTGCTCTCAGTTCTGTCTGTCTGTATTGCTGTGCTGTAAGTCGAGATTAAGTTAGGGTAGGATTTTTTCCGCTCTGCTCTGTGCCTGTCTGGCTAGATGGGCTACAAGTTGATCTCCTTTGGGGGCAATAGTTTGTACTGCTCTTAATTCCGTCTGTATTGCATGCTGTGTTGCAAGTAGAGCTTTTGTTCGGTCGGGACTTCCTGCTGCTCTCCCTTCTGTCCGCCTGGGCTGTAAGTCGTGCTTCTCTCTCTCTCTCTCTCTGTAGAGGACTGTTTTTCTTTCATATTCCTTCGTTCTTGAAGTTGCATTATCACTTGCAGAGTGTCGTCTCTTACGTCCCATTGATAAAGTTATCGTCTCTAAAGGGATAGAAAAGTGAAAAAAAAGTTGAAAAGTAAATTACTAAAATCATAAAAACAAAAAAGATTTTGCTATCAAGCAGAAATCTTGTTTTTAAACTTAGAATGAAGATATTTTTTGATGGTTTTTCGTTGAAATGAGATATATTGAAAACTGAATGCGATAATCTCTTCGGTGTTACAGATGGTGATGCAGCTTTTGCAATAGGAAGAAACTAAATCTATTTGAAAAATATCTAAAATATCTGAATACAGGAATAGAACAGCCTTTGTTGATTTTTATTCGTAAAATTGAATTAAGAAAAACACTTAGAATAGTCCAATAGTTTTTGCACGTTGCTTTTTTTATAGATTAAGAGATAAATTTGAATAAAGAAATCAAAAAAGTAATTTCTGATGTCTATGATTTAAATAGCCTTAATGGCGATTTATGAAAGACTGTCTTTGTCTTTCGAATTTTCATTCTTGCACGTGGCTTTTTTATGTTTAAAATTGAGTCAAGAATTTTTTTTTAGATAATTTAAAAACAGGAATCTGAATACATAGTCATGGAAAAGAGTGAACTTGAAATACTTACGTCTTTGGTTTCAGTATTCGGAAAATTGTAAATGGATTAAGATGGGATAAAGCAGGTCTGAGAATCGTATGCAATTATTTTTTTTTTAAACTGGCCCAGCTGGCTAACTGGTTGGTTGTGTATATATGTAAGATGCATATAGGCCCCATTAACGGAGATAAGTGATTAAAAACCTCAACATTTACTCATTATCCTGTCAAGAAAAATATTTTTGAGTTGTTTTTTTTTCAAAACTTTCATCCTAAATACTTTTTAAAGGAGGTTTCAGTTTGCATTGTGAATTTGTGCTAAATTGATCGTTTAGTTAGTATCCGTTTGTTGCTTTTTTGATTCAGACTTTTTTACTGATCACTGCCCAACAGAATACGAGAGAATCAACCCATTCATTGATCATCACTTTTCCAAAATTTTTATCAATCATCTCTCAACACGGCGCACGGTCAACAGAGATTGGACATGTGACAGTTTCTGGAGACTGATTAACCAGACTTTTTGATATTCTTTTCATATTTTGACAAAAGTAAGAAATTCCGATTAATTCGAGTCATTTTACATGTTACTAGATATGTTTAGAGTCAATTTCACCTTTTCAAAACATATGGGTATAGCTGTATACCAAATCATTTAATCCCTTCTCCCATGTGCCTAATTTGTACCTCAGAAATCGCTGACTGTCTTTCCTAATTAGGTGTCATGACCTTCTAATAGGCCAGATCATACTTCACCCGACAATTTAAAAAAAAGAAATGACAGGAGACCTTTCAAGGAGAGATAATTTTGATATTTATGTGGGCCCGTGTCATATTCACGAATGAACAATTACCTACGCCATGAGCGGTGAAATCTTACACTATGGCTCGGGTTTTTGCTGCTCAACAATGTGTTTCACTCACTTTGTAAACGGAAAAAAAGCCAACAGTTGTGAGAGAAAGGGTGAAATCGTGGCTTATTACGTTCTTCAAATAAACCCAAACAAACATATTTCTTGATCTGCAAATTTGGGGTCGATGAATAAGAACTGAATTTCGACGGTCAAAATATATGGAGCACAGAGCACAAAATTTTTATGTATATATATATATATATATATATATATATATATATATAGAGAGAGAGAGAGAGAGAGAGAGAGAGAGAGAGAGATACAGAGAGGTGGAAAGAGGAAAAACATATGAAATATGAGAACTTGCATTTAGGCAAAAAGTAGGTTACTTTTTAGCCTTATAGTTACATCGTAAATAGATCCCTTCCAAAACGCTTAAAAATATTATTCTGAAAACTTTGTTTTAACCGACCCACTTCCATAAATATATAACTTGAATGTGTTTGCTTGCGTGTTTGCTCTTATGCTATAAAAAGTAGCTAAACATGGGTGCAGCCGATACGAAGTAGACATGCTTACTCGATAGACGGGGTGGGGGATTAAAACTAAAAGTTTTCAGGTTATATTTTCAAAGAGTTTTTTAGATGGGCGTCTATTTACAATGTAACTATAAGCCTAAAGTGGAACCAACTTTTCCCTACATCAGTTAAGACTAATTTTAAAAGTTTTGCGGAAAACTGCATTGTCAAGGTTTTAAAGGGGGTTCAACTTATGATGTGACGATTATACAAAACTAGACCCTTACTTTCCATCCAATATGTATATGTGTAATATTACGAATTTGATAAATAATGCGACAGAAATAATTCTAAATGCGTTATATTACTTTGAAACTGTATTTGAAATGATCTCCTGTTATGACACAGTGAATGTACCATTTGGCGTAGACAGCATCAATAGAACAAACCATTGAAGAGAATGGGAATTCTGCCGGAAGTTGGAGATAAAGCGGTTTTGGGGTCTTTCTATTAGTTCAGCTCAATGGTGACAGCAATCATACATTTAAGCGGCTACATATCGGTTGCAGGTTTCATTCCTGCAATAGCCACATTTTTTATTTCACTGTTTATTCTTTTTACACTGTTTTGGTCAAATGATACTTTTAGATGATATCACTTCGTACGTGCCCAATGTGTTAAGGTGAGTAGTTTTTCATTCAAGCCATTTTTGATATCTCAAGAACTGGTTGTGTAGCATTGATGTAACTAGACAACCAATCAAAGAATAGCTTACCGTGCATGCACGAACAGACACTCTTCAGTGGTGTTACTCGGCTGACAATGTGTGATTTTGTATGCTGTGTGATCGTCAAATTCACAATTACCAAGCCGACTCATTTTTCAATGTTTTTTTCGGGGGGGGGGTTGAAATATCCTAGTAGCCAAGTCTGTGAAAACCCCTTGAGTCGATTTTTCTAAGAAAATTTTAGAACGGAACGTGATTAAGTTGGACACCACAAGAAAGCCATCCCAAAAAAAGACTTTCAGGCAGTTTTAAAGAGTTTGAGAGACCCCCCCCCCCCGGCAGCTGGACCGGGTAATGATAGGAGAGCCGACGGCCTCCAATGCGCTCAGCAGTGCGTAGCCTCAGTAAAACCTCATTGGCTAACGCATTGCACCGGCGCACTCGGTCTTTGACACACACTCCCTCTCCGGCCCATTCGACAGGCAAGTGTCAGTACCTACTCCTCGGTCTACGCTGGGGAACAGATACCACACTTCGATCCTGCCGAAAAAGCCAGAAAAAAGGGGGCACGCATGAATCACTGCAGCCTGATAAATGGCCCATCCGACCAACAAGCCAAGCAGTTCATCTATGCGTTCGTTGGGTTCACATTTTGGGCCAAGTATATTGAATATTTGCATAGATGCACCTCTACGCACCATCCCAAAACGTTTTTGGTTCGTTTCGTAAGTGCCTTTTGGGAGCCTCTGTGGTTATTTGGTTCAATAATGCCTAAATCTTATGCTGGTATTTTTTAAAGAAAATTTTAGATAAAAGATCTATTTTCTGTGAATAATTTCAGATAAAACATCTATTTACTCAAGATCATTTTAAATAAAAGCTCTCTTTTATTCTGATAATTTTTAGATAATCATCACTGTTACACACGCGGGATACGATGATTCATTTGTACAGATATCTATTTATAACTCAACTTGAAAATCTTTTCTACATTTCCTACCCATTCTAACCTTCCATTGAACTTGTATTCCCTTCTGCATCTGACTTGAAATCTTTTTCTCAATTTCTAACTTTTGTTTGTTTTTGTTTTTTCGCGTTTGGTTTTTATTTTATATTCATTTTGTTCTTCTCTTTTTGCCGAATACGGAATGAATCGCTGCCAAGTCTCCATATGCAACTTCAATTAACTTGCAGCGCCGTTTTGGCTCTCCATCCATTCGTCTATTTCTCTTGTCTTTATCAAGGTCTTCCCCTTTTTCCCTCTCCCTTCATTCGGTCCCACACCTTTCTCTCTCACTCAACTCCCCCTCTCTCCCCCTCTCTTTATGCCTCTCCCCCTCTCTCTCTCTCTCTCTCTCTCTCTCTCTCTCTCTCTCTCTCAGTCTGTTAAATATCTATCTATCCGTTCATGTCTATCCTAATCTGTCCAGTATCTCTCTATCTCTCAAACTATCTATCTATCTATCTTTCTTTCTATCTATCTATCTATCTATCTAACAATGTTCATATCTGTCTATCTCTGTTCATATCAATCTATCAATCTATCTATTTCTCATAAATATTTTCCTCCCCGTTCTATTTCTGTTGTCCTCTCTATCCGTCTGTCTCATTCTCTATAATAGAAATAGATAGATAGATAGATAGATAGATAGATAGATATTTCTACAGTCTATGATCTTCGAGCCAAAGAATTAACCTTAAGTACATTCTAATTATCTTCTTGAATCTTTCTTATCTAAAATAAACTCATTCAAATTCAAGTACAGTTTTCTGGCAGGTTTTTGGTCTTCGTCCAAACCTACGTTTCCGGGAAGTTAACATTTAACATTGGTAAAAAGTAAAGTTGTACCCTCACGCTGGCTAAGACATCACCATCCTTGGCTCCACATATCACAAGCTTCTCTGTTTGGCTAGTTCCCCAAAGTTTTCCCTGCGAGGAATAGATTTAAGATTTAGAGGCCAAAAGCATCCGAAATGGTGTCACTCACCTCACTAGATGCTATGTTCCCCATGGTTGATGGAAAATGAGACAGCCTCATGCCTTTTCTGACTCTGAACTCAAAATTCTAGAATTTAAAATGTCATGTAAATAGCTATATTTATACCATAATAACTAGCTTATGGGTATGAAATTATTATGCTCAATCTCACATGGAAAGATCACAAGACAACACAATATATCATGGAGAAAATAGGAGTCTGAGACATCATAAAATCCATTAGAAAACTCAAACAGCAATGGGCTGGTCATGTTGCGAGAATGGCAGACAATCAATGGACATCATCACTCTCAATATGGATGCCCGAAGATAACATGCAAACTGAAGCCAGAAGAAAACTAAATGGAGAGACGAACTAGACAAGTTCAGAAAGTATTGGCTCCACGACGCCCACGATAGATATGTGTGGCAAATCCTGGGGAAGGTTTTATGTCCAATGACGGACGTTAAAAGACTATTGATGATGAATATACGACTGTAAAACCCAGAGTCAATTAAATGTTTCGTGTTTTCAGTCGTAGGCTCCATATAATCATACCCTGGGCAGTTCTTTTTGGCTAGTTTGAATATAATCGTTTTTTTTTTCCATTTCAAGTTTACTACATATGAACTGAAAGGGGGTGACGGAAATCGTTGTTATAATGAAAGTAACCTTTTGAATTTTTATTAACAACAATATTGTTTACTATTGGTTTGAGTTCTGCGTTTTGGTCAAGAATTATTTTTGCTTTTTCCGCATACATAGTAGTTTCCATGGAATTTTTATTATTCACTTATGTAATATTATACGAATACTCAAAACAAATTGGACCCCTATCAAAATAAACGCAGTGAATGTGAAAATATGATTCATAATTCCGACTTGCTTAGTTTTAGTTATGTAAACAAAAAAACTTGAGATACGATAACGATAGCAGTTTTAAGCTTCCGAACTTTGAAATTCTAAACTTTATTTTTTGTTAATCTCTTGAAAAAATGCTGGGCTTCCAAAATCACAGAGTTCTTTAGGAATCATAGCCTAAAACCATCCAGAATGGAATAAATAAAGCCTACAACCGTTCAAAGTGTGGATTGGGAGGGAGATAAAATGCAATTTTCAGGAAGAACCGTCCTTATAGAGAGGATAAATAAATTTTCATTGTATAGAAAATGGCTAGATCTATGATATTACTGATGTTTACTCAGAAAGAGTTCAAACAAAAAATCACGTCAATTATTCTGATGGATTAGATATCCATATTTTAATAGTATATGTGTGCTCCTGTGTCACCGATATACAGACAAAAATGGCACACTTCAGGTTGAGTTTTGTTAGCTGTAAACCTCCAGAAAGCAAATCTGGATGATTTTCAACTGTTATATCATGTTTTGGGAGAGGGTTCTGTCAGGTGATCCAACTCACAGAGTATATGCTAAACTGATCCTTTGGTTTTTATCCGTAACGTGTTCACGTTTAATTTTTGAAAAATTTTAGTGATCATCGTCTCACAAAAGGCAAGAGAAATAACTTATTCACTGATCACCCCTTTTTCCATTTTTTGGATTGATCACCCTCAACATGGCATGCTACGTGACGGTTTTAGTGAAATGACTAACCAGACCTTCGTCATGATTTTTAGTTGCTTTTTTTTACAACTTTTACTCGGACCATTTTTCTATGGTTACGCCCAAACAGTGTGATCGACAAGAGGATGCGAGTTCGATTCTCACCTTGGATCCACCCTTCATTTCCAATTGCGCAGTTTACTCGTAACTATAGAATGATTAATTACAAAGTCACGTCATTAGATTTCCAATTTTATTTCAAGGCCATACCGATCTGCTTCTACACATATACCATTGACTTCTTTGTACTCTTGCAAAACCCAAGTAGCTTAAAGGGAGCTTTCCTAAAGCGTAGAATACCTGCATAAGCTTTACTGTCTTCCTTAATGCTAAAAATTGACCCTAACTTCTTTCCTATTTCCATAAATTCTTCTCCAGGTTTAATGAATCTGTCAATTTTGAATACATTCAAAATCCTGGGTTCTAAACTTGGGGGGGGGTCTCATTTTGATCCCATAATTTTATGATAACAGCTTATGATATTTTGAAGCCCAGATTTAAAATGTATCATCAACAGCAGCTGCAGCAGCCATTTCAAGTCCTCTGCTGGACAAAGGCCTTCCTCATTTCCTTCCATGACTACCGCAATTGCGTTAAACTCTTAGATGTGATACCGTTGAAGACTTTATCTAATCCTTCTTTTTTACGTATGGCATTATTCATCCACTGTATACTTTACGCTGTAAGCCTATTGGCAAGGTGCTCTTCAAAACATAGACAAAGCTAATGTTCAACAATAAAATCTTCCCCAATGTATATATATATATATATGTATATATATATATGTATATATATGTGTGTATGTGTGTGTGTGTGTGTTTGTATATATATATATATATATATATATGTGTGTGTATATATATATATATATATATGTGCGTATATGTATATATATGTGTGTGTGTGTGTGTGTGTGTGTTTTATGTAAATATTTACATGCATAAATTTGGTAATTTTATTATTCCTTTTCCTGTGTTAATGGTCAGTCATCTGTGAAGTTATGAACGTGCTTTCATATCACCAAGTCTATGTGCTTTTACATGCGTGTGTATGCTAGTGATTGTCTGTCTGTGTGTGTGCCCCCACGTGCCCGAGTGTGTATTGTGTGAGAAACGAACTGAAAATCTTTCCTTGAACGTCTTTCAGATGAACATTCAGATGGACCATTTGCCAGCTCTTCACGACTGGATGGACCGCCAGGCCTACGGCATCCCACTAAGTGTTCCTGGGTCGGAATTTCCACATATTTACAAAGTCAGCGCATTCAGACAATGAGAGAAAGATCGGATGGGTGGGGTAAAGTAAGAGAGGAATAACCTGGTGTAATCAAAGGGAAAAGAAGTGGTAAAAGATCTATCTAGATAACGAACAGTGTGCCTTTTTTTCTGTTTGTTTCCTTGTCTGTGACAACAGTCTCTTCCTTTATGTTGCCGATAAAAGAAAACCCCTTGCTACAATTCAAGATAATGATCTCTTCCACTTAAACGTGTTCCTTCACTTTCAGCTAAAATCCCAGATGAAATTGATTAGATTAATTAACATACTAGCATATACCCATAGAATGCCTGGGTTATTTATGTATGGATCGGCATTAAACAATTTCGTTGAGTGATTTATTTTTAATAACTCAAGTATCTTTCTTTCCAGCTTTTTAAGTTTCAATTCAACTCAAGCAGTTTCTGATAGGTGGTCGGACGTGAAGTCCAAAGACAAAATGTCATGTAAGAAAAGTCAGCACTGATATTGCGCAGTATGAAAGAACTAATCGAAAGAAACATTGTATCAAAATATGACATATTTCATTACAAAATAAAGTTGTATGTTATTTTTTTAATTTGGAGAAATAGTTTGGCCAAATTTGACGTATTGGAATAATAATAAGCATTCAGCCATGAATTCTTTGGTTTGGGTCATATTTGATTTTGAGCTATCTTAACTTTGTTGCAATAGTATTTTTGATAAATTCCTTTTGTGTGTTTATGTATGTGCTCTGACAGTATTGCAATGTTTCACAAACAATTATTATTATTATTTTATTCTATTCTATTCTATTTATTTACTTATCTATTTATTTCTTGCATTTGATCATTTCCGGTTATGTATCCATTTCTTAATGAATGTAGCAGTAAAGGAAACAAATAGAGCAGATATAGACCAGGAATAAGCAAAATGAGAATTTGGAGTTGAAGCAGTTATTTGGACGTTTGCATTAAAAGAGACTTCATAGTTCAGCGGTAAGAGCAACTCTCCATTGAAGCGGCTAAATTTTGCCAACTTAAAAGCCAGGAATTGAAAAAGTTTGCCAATTTTGGCCAATGTAAAAACTAGCCATCAAAAAATCAAGCCAAATTTAAAACTAGTCATTGGAAAATCTAGCCAGTTTTAGCCAATTCAAAAGCTTACCACTCTAAAGATTACCGGAGTTGAATTAAAGAGGAATCCAAACTGCTGTAAATAATTAATGTTGAGGCTTTTGTTTCCGAAATAAATGTAAATAAAATGAGTTTAAAGTCCCCAATATGAAATGACCTTTGCCTGCATCAGCTGCCGAACCCCAACCCCTGACCTGAACCCTAAACCTAATCTTGGGTTATTATCCTGATAAGATAATTACAGTCAAGTTGTAGAAATGTCATTGACTTTTATTTGTATCTATGAGGCCAACAGAATTACGGTGGGCCATGAGAGCTATAATTCGTTATTGTGGTTTGGACTCACGAAAAAGTTCTGTAGTTTTAGTAATAGAAGTAGGATGAAGAACGATTCTAAAAAAAAGGGACAAAAGAAACGTCATGTGACCAAAGTATTTTGGCAACACGTGGTATTTGGAGATGAACAATCAAATGTAAAAAAAAAGGGTGATCAATAAATCACTTTTCTCACTTTTGTTGGGAGTGATCAGTAAAGAGTTCAAGTTTTCAAAAGAAAGCTTGAACGCAGCCTTTAAGCACTTCTACTTGTCTGAGACCAAAAAGGCAAATTGCAAAATAGCAATCCTCTGATCTCAAAAGCAAAGATTGAAAGGGAAGATAATCATTTCCTATACTCTTTACACATAATTAATCCGGAAATAACACTTATTACTCAAGAACTGTAAGAAATTACATCTTGGAATATCAATTTCCAGAGCAGATAGCTCCTAACCTATTTGAAAGATTGGTACTATCCAATCTCCTTTGTTCCATTTCTCTTCATTGGGTTTTGTATCATACTAAGCTTGGTAAATATTAATTTACAGCTGAGGTTGTTACGAAATCTCCCAAACACGCTTATATGATCGATCAAAAGTAAAAGTGACGATTTCGAATGCTGATATTCAATACAACTAGGTTCTCCCTAATTGGATTGGCGTTACACTATCTTCCTAACCCCATTTCCACTCGTTTGGTTTTTTACTTTAGGGCCTGCTTTGAAGCTGAAATAGTCGCGTACATATCACCAACAGCAGTTAGGTTCGAGCCCAAGGTAGAAAGCAGGATTTCCAAACAGCCAAACCCTCATCACTTGGAATGTTAACACAAGGGGCATAGCCTGATTGTAAAGTGAGTGATTGGGGGGGGGGGCACATTAATACGCTAGGACGTGTACAAAAAAATTTTGATTCATCCAAAATTTGTATCTTTAATCTAAAATCAAGACACCACGGAGATACAGTTTTGAAGGGAATAAATAATTGCTGTTACGTATTTAAAATCACAACACAAAAAAAAATTGACAATTGATTGATTGATCTAAGCTATATTTAAAATCAAAACATGATTTATAAACGGACATGAGAACAAAATACAATATGAAAAAGGTATCGAGCATCTAAACATTTCCTTCTTATTACGTCTGCATAAATGTTATTTATTTGCTTTTTAACCCCAGCCCTTAAATAGGTTTATTGTAGGGGTTCAATTTACAATATCATAACTTTTCGCTGAATCGACCCCTTTATTTTTGGTTTTTGTAGTTTAAGACTTTGTTTTAGTGATCACCGTCCAACAAAAGGTTAGAGGCGTAACTTACTCATTGATCACATCTTTTCCCGATGTTTTAATTGATCACCCTCAACAAAGCATGCTGCCAAAAAAGGCTAGCCATTTGACCATTAAATAACTATTTTTTTTTTGTTGAAAAATTTCAATTTTTTTCAAGTGCTCAGGGAAGGGGCAATCGCCCTTTTGCCCCCCTCTAGCTACGCCACTGATCAGCACATCACAATCTCTCATCCCCGTTCACCCCTCACATGGCCTTGAGCTTTACTCGGCTTCGCTCAGTAAACATATCAGCAACGAACAACGCACTGCATCTTTGGGACACGGATAACCTTGGTGCAAGGTTGTGTTTCATAAACATATGGCAAAGACCGTGCTTACTCCCCATGGCTTTCACGCTAACCACTCCACTGCCACGTGTACTAAACCAAATGAATGACTCAGTGATCAAAGAAAACGCAAATTTCTTATTTACAGGTAAGGAAAAAGGACAGAGTCTTGGTGAATGATGACTTCACAACAGGTAAGTAAATATACTGTTTCGATCCACCTGGAAAGCGTTCGTAGGCACAGGTGAGCACAGGTGAGAATTGATATCGAGTAAGAATGTCTATGCAAAGAAGCACAAGGCTGCTAGTCAGGAAAGTGGAAGTCTGACGTCGAGGCAAGAAACAGAAGGTTAACCCTTTCATGTCTCATATCAAATATACGCTTTATGTGAGCTTCAGTTTAGGAAGTGCAAACCTTTGGAATGGTAGCTTGCAATTCTGCTCGTGAGGATTGGTGGCTGAAAAATTCAGGATGTCTTTGATGTACACGGAGAAATGCTAACTGCCTGGAAGAATTGTTTATTTTGGGAACGTCGCACCTAGGCACATTCTTTGAATACTTAGACATGCAAGATTGTTAGAGAATTAACGAGGTGCTACGGATGCAAAATATACGTACATTCGAAACAAGATGTATTCGGTCGGTTAAAAGTTTCCACAATTTTTTTTTTCGACTAAACCATATACAGGTATACCTCATCTTACGAAATCTCGCTTTACGAAATCCTAGCTTTACGAACATTAAATCACTTCAAGCGTTATAAGAAAATCGCCATTACAGTCAATAATAAAACAACCGAAGTATCAAACCTTGAATTCATGTAAAGAAATTCAATCAAACGATAATTTTCTATTTATGATATCACTGGCGCTTTCCACTGGAAAACATTTAGAATAGGGCAAAAAAATCTTGAAATATATCTAGATTCTAGATAACCTAGATGTTGTTATTAAGCCCGTCAAAATATTTGGTCGATCGAAAGTTCCCTGCCTAATCATTTTGACAGAATGATTTACAAATATGAATTCATAGCATCATTATTCAGTGATCGAAGTATTTCCCTCGACTCTCTTTGGGCTTGTGCCACCTTTCCAGCTCATGTGTGTTTTCTATCCCATTCAGTTCATAAAAATTCAAGCACTATATATATATTTATATATATGTGTATGTTTCTGTGTATGTATATGTTTGCGTATTCCTTGATGAAGTAATTACGCAAAGCCCCGTTTTTACAGAACACTGTTGGGTTTCCGAACTGTTTCCCTTCTCGTAATTTATTTTCTGAACACGACGTTCCAGTCGATCGATTTACAGCATTCAACAGGCGTTCTATCCAAATGTAATGGTAGTAAAAATGATTTTTCTCCTGTGCTATATTGAAAATAATGGAAATAGCCAGAGAAATCGCCAAACCCATCGCCTAGTCTTCTTCGAGTTTTATCAGGACCCAGCTGGAATAGAGTAGTCCGAACTCAAAGTGTTAACAGTTCCAGTGGCTTACTAACGGGGATGCTTGTGCAATTCTTCAGAACACTGTCATTTTCCAGTCCGTCTTTTGGTTTGAGCAAGGTCTCCACCGTTGGAACCTTATAAAAGAACTTGATCACATCGAAAATCACCATTAATGATGAAGAATCAGTTAAACGAAATGGTTTGAGTTCTTTACGTCTCAAAATCATAGACAGTATCGATGTGCTTGCCAGGAAATTCGACGTGAGAAGATTATCCGGTATCTGAAAGTAAAACTCGAACGTAACACCGTTGAGAAGCAGATATACGATGGGGCGCCCGACAAAGCATATCCTGTTTGCGTATGTTTTTTTTTCTTTGTGAGAGAGCGTCAGAGGTAGACAGAGAGAGAGAGAGAGATTGATAGAGAATGTGGCAGAGAGACAAAAGGACGTGCACCTGCTCATCTATTCATGTATGAAAAGGCCCTATTTACTTATGTTATCAAATGCGCAGCTGTATTTGTAGAGGTAAATATATTATTACTCCGATTTAGCCGCAGTTGATATTTGTGGGCCAACGCCAGAACGGGCAACCTCTGAGAAAATCGGAAAGCTGCATTTCTTAGGAATAATTAGTCTGGAATCCGGCGGAGCATGAAGCATTCAAAGATGGTAAGTATTTTGGTACCCCTGATGACATGCACGATGGACCAAAGATATGCCTGAAAAACAAATCCAAAAACAGACGCTGCTCATTGAAGTAGATATACATGTAATAAAATATTTCATCAGATCATAGATGTCCCTATGGGAATTAATCCCGCGCCCTACTGGGCAAATTTGTATTTATGTAGATATGAATATATATATATATATTCATGTCGTCTTTAATTAGAACTAATATAAAGTGAGCTTGTTCATTGTTGAGTTATATCGGTTTTATTGATGACTTGTGTTCTCTTAATGATGGAGAAGAATTCAAAAAATCGTGCAGTAATATATACTTTCAGGAACTTGAATTAAAATGTTAACATGACGGAATGCAAGAAATGTTCCTAGATTCGGATTGTAAGATTGAAGATGGAATGTTTGTCTATAAATTGTTTGATAAACGAGACTACTTCCGTTCTCTTTCGTACAAATGCCTTCAAGACAACTAGTACCGCATATCTTATATTTAAGTTGTATTATAAGAATATTTGAGAATAGCTAAAGCTATTGTGAGATTTATTGATTTTATACCGAAAATTGTTTCTTTACTTGTATGAATGGTCATTCAAGGCGGCAAAATTAGTGAGATATTTATACAATTCAAGCCATGACTAGACATCTGATTCATTTAAAACTCATCAGCTTTACCATAATAAAAGAACACCGAGAATGAATGCTGGCAAGAGTATAAAAATAGAATAAATAAATAATGTATATAAATATGAATAAATATGTACTAGTATTATGGGAATCAAGTAACCAAAAAAGATGGATCCAGTTTTTGTCTATGTGAAAGGTCATTGTATCGACTGGAACCAGGGAAAGGGGAAAACATTCGGCGCTGGTCTATTTATCTGACCGATAGGTAGTTTGGTGGCATAGGAGATCGAACATGGAATGCCAATTAATGAATTATCTAAGTACATTAGTCCATTGAAGTGTCATTACCGGCAAGAAAGTAGTTTTGTTTCGTTTCAACCATGTATGTAAGGATACTTTATTGGATAATTTGAATACGACGTGTGAAATCAACTCTAAGGATTCATAGAGAAAATTGTCAAATTCTCCGGTTGAATATGTTCATTAAGAATCAAAGGGAAAATATTAGATGATATCACAAGCTGGTTTGCATGCAGTCTGAGATTAAAACCGACACAACAGATTTGATATTCACATGGTTGAACATCCGATAGAAGTGAAACGTACAGCGAGTCACGTCTGTTGTTATACTTACTGATCACTCATCATTAAATACGTTTTTTGATAACCTATGTAAGTAAGCCCTGTTTCAAAGGATAAAAGGATGCGTTGTATTAAATAACATCCATATACAATACATTATGATAATAACCTATATAAAATAAGATAAAATAAAAAAAGTGTGCGTGAAATATATAACATATAATTCATACATATAAATCTAAAAAATCTTTATTCCAAAAGTGCTTTTCTTCAGCTTATGAGTAGCTGAATAAAGGAAACGAGGGTAAACTATTGTCATAGAAAATGTATATCTTCATAAGCCAAAGATGAGCACCGTTGGGACAAAGATTTTTCGGAATATTATGTACTACTTGTGGTATACATTTTTGCCTAATTACATACATGTATATATATATATATATATATATATATATATATATATATATATATATATATATATATATTATTGTGTCATCCACAGACAGCTGTTCTGTTGTATTACAAAGCTATAGACTTTCCATTATCCCATTCAGTACCACGAGGCAGGATTGAAACTTTCGCTTCAGACACGGAGGCCGATATCCTACCTCTAAGCTACGGAACTGGACGGTCACTAAGGCTGAATTTAAGCGATATATTTATTATAAGTTAAATTCCCTGTTCACCAGAATGCTCTATTCCTATGGAAGAGCATTGCATAAGCTTACAATGGTCGAGTTACCTCACTTAAAGAGTGCTCAACCCTGAATAGAGGAGCGTTAATTATTGTGTCATCCACAGACACCAGAGTGCTCTATTCCTATGGAAGAGCATTGCATATATATATATATATATATATATATATATATATATATATATATATATATATACTTGAGCAGCATCTGCTTTTTGTGCACATGTAACTTTGTAGTTGTGGCATGGGGAAGTGACTCATACATACATGACGACTCCGTCTTGATCTCGAGTGAGGCAATCAGATATCACTTCAAACAATCATTCAACTGGTATAGCTTTTCAACCTAGTCAGGAATTTAAAAAAAATTAACACAGAAGAAATTTCGTGGTACTGACTCTCAGTGCACAACTTCCATGTACTTTAGCACGTCGTTTAAGTCCTCCTGATGACTTGCATTCCTTTCCATAGACGTAACAGCTTTCATGATTTGTAGATATTCGACAGTTCACCTGTGGTCTATTTTCATAACTGGCTTTTCTTTTCTTTCCTTCTTTGCTGATATAGACCCTTCTGCGGGTATGACAAGTTAGTGTCCATCAGCTTTATGATCGAGAACTTCCGAGCAATTCTCTTCGTCGAATGCAATTTTATTTCCTGATTAATTAGTTTGCGCTTAGAACGACTGGCACTCGGCTGAATATCCTAATCATCAATTGAGATATTCCCAGCTTTTAGTGAGACCTTCATATAATCCCTGTACCTAAAATTCGGGTTAAGAAGAGGACGTTTTCCATAAGCGAGCCCTCTTTACAAAAGCTGCTTGGCAATCCTTTCATCACTCATCCATACTAAATGACTCACAATCGTAGCCTACACATTAGGACTGGGGGCTTCAATGCTATCACAGTAACATCTCTAGAGTAATTAGATACACAGATAGATTGATAGATAAAGTTGTTATAGCATATTTTGCATGTTGATACATTTAAACAGCAAAGACTTCGAATGCACACTGATAGTCCTACGCAAACATTGTCGGCGGAACCTCTCAAGCTTTCTTATATGAAGGCGATAGGCCGCCCAAGTCTCGCTGCTACAAAGTAAGGAGGCCAGTATACAAACATTTTTCTCCTTTGTCTTGATCCTTATGATATGCCACGTTATTTCCAAAGGTTGTTCCAGCCTTCTGAATGCATGAATACTTGCATACATACACAGCAAACCAGGCAGAATCACCTAAAAATTGAAGAAACCTATTTTGTCTATGTTGACAGTTTGGAGAAATACTTGATGCTTGAAAAGTCAGCATAAATCTGAGCTACCCATTCTTTCTTCTGTAATTCGTAATTTCGGCCTTGTTTTATTCCTATTGAATTCAATTGGATGTTCGTGCTTCCTATATCTTTGGCCCTCGAATTAATTAGCCATATAAATCTTTTCATTGTTTTCCCTTTCTTCGATACGTAGGCAAGAACAACTCACACTTTTCTTGTTTTTACCCATGATTTTCGTTTCTCAATACCCGTTAAAACTGTCCTTTTGTAACTATGTACCCAAAATGGATTCTCAATATTTTTTCTCATGAACAACATGACATCTCTTCTAACTTTATCGTTTTTCTTGAGGTCAATGTGACAGAGAATAGAATATACGGATCTAGATTTTTAGTTTGTTCGGATTGAATCGTCGGATTACCCTTCCAAAACAATTCTGATTGAGCTGAGTTGATCTACTCTCTACTTTAAAAGGTCTTACTACTAAAGAATTGATCCACTGATCCGACAAAATGGTAATCTTGAGTTCCAAAAAGGGTTTGACCCTATCTTGGGAATATTTTCCTGTATGTAGGCTTCCATTGTCATTCCATAAGCAGGATTTACCAAACTTTTTCGGACGTTCATCCCCTTTTAGAGCATTCATTCCATCAACCTTTTAAAGTTGGTGAAAAATGAAACATTGAGAATAGAATGTACAAAAAAACTGTACAAAATCATCTTATACGACCAATTGGTTTTTAAAAAAAGATCTGGTTGGTCACTCAACAGATACCGTCACGTGGTCAATGTCTTTTGCCTGCATGCCGGGTTAGCGGTGATCAATCAAACATTTTGAAGAAGAGGTTATCAATCGATAAGTCTGTTCTCTCACCTTTTGCTGGACCAGCTTAAAAATTGAAGGAATCAATATTTTGTGGTTTTCTAAAAAAATATACGAAGATTGAGCTTAAACCTCATGACATGGTTATCTCCCTTTACTTTGAGTGCGTGTTATTGTTGCTAGCGACATGTTGTTAGAGACCATCGAGCAAAACAGTCACCGAAACTGTCAATATAGGTTTCTTCAGTTTTCAAGTTGGTCTTGCAGGCTGGATTGCTATGTATCACAACAACAGGCTGCACTGATGGAGCTATGGGGCTGAAAGTTTAGTCTTTTACCACTTAACGTGTCTAGAAAAATAATTTTATTTTTCCTTTTTTGGAAAATCTCCATCCCATATATGTTTTAATGGGGGTTCGATTCATAATGTACTTTCATGCTAAATAAGTCCCAATTTGTGCCCGGTACATTCATGCTTGTTTTTGTTTGTTTTTGTTTTTTTTTGTCGTTTGTTTTTTTTGGTTGTTTTTTTTTGTTGTTTTTTGTTTGTTCGTTTATTTTTGTTCGTTTTTTTGAAACTCAGACTTTTTAGTGATCCAACAAAAGGCAAGAGAAGTAATTCATTTATTGATCACCCCTTTTTCCATCATTCATTTGATCCTCCCCCTTACACACACACACACACACACACACACACACACTCATGACACGCCTACAAAGATGCTAGTCACGTGGCAATTTCCATTTATTGACAAAAAGATCTAATTTTTGTTTTTTTTGGTTTTGTTCTTTCTTCTACCTTACAGAGCTAAAGAGCTCGAATTTTCCAGCTATCAAACCGCAGCTGGGGGATGGTAAATGGATTCATGCCTTTTCAATGGGAATTAGTGCGAAGTGAACTTGAACTAAGTTGAAAATTGACCTGAAGTTAGGCAATTGCATTTGCTGAGTTTGCAATCACTACATCGCTCCAAACCTCTTCTAAGAGCATGTAATAAACTGATACAACCATATTCCATCGATTTCTCACTAAAATCCTACGAAAAAGAAGTTCAAGTTCAAATATTTACCGTATGTTTTCGTCCAAAATCCAAAATAGTTTGAACAAGAAATAACATTTATTCGAAAGTGTCTTTTGTCATTACTAAGATGGATGATTAGTTTCTTCACGAAAAAGAAATGATGTTTGTTACATTTGACAGATTTTTTAGTCCACCTCCAAAGCTACAACATTACGTTGGAAAGAAATCAATACTTGCTCATCTTAGCTTAGTCTGGGACAGAAAACCAACTACAATCGAGTGCCCACTGAAAATAAAACAAATTACACAAAAACTGCCCACGAGAATAACTTGATAATCTTGTCTGTAAGATTGTGAGACACAAGAATATATATATATATATATAGTGTCATCTACAGAAAGCTGTTTTGTTGTATTACAACTCTTCAAGGTGGCTTACACTATCTATTATCCCTTCCAATACCACAAAATAGGATCGAAATCTCAGCTTCAGACCCGGAGGCTGGTATCCTCCATCTGCCCCACGGAACTTGACGGTCAGTAGGGTTGAATTTAAGCGATTTATCTATTTATCGCATATATTCCTCGTCCACCAGAGTACTCGATTCCATGTTGGAAGAGCATTGTACAAGCTTAGAATGAATGAGTTACCTCAGAGAGTGCTCAACCCTGAATAAGGGAGCGTTAATTATTGTGCCATCCACGGACAGCTGTTTTGTTGTATCATATATATATATATATATATATATATATATATATATATATATATATATATATATATATATGTTGGTCCGAGGGACGACAAAGAAGAAAGATATGTAAATAATTAAACGACAAAAATTGAGAAGCGCTGGACACTTAGCAACAAGATAACAGATGCGACAAAAGTTTAACTGATTAGAAAACACAGGAGGAAAAGACCAGACTCAAGATCGATGGATGAGATATATGAGTCACTGATAAGACATGGTAGAAAATAGCCCAATTGCGATTGTCATGGAAGAAAATAGATAAGGTGCTGGATTCATATATATATATATATATATATATATATATATATATATATATATATATATATATATATATATATATATATATATGCACTGCTCTTCCATACGAAGGGGAATTTAAGCTAAATAAATATATCAATTAAATTCAGCCTTATAGGCCGTCCTGTTCCGTAGCTCAGCGGTAGGATACCAGCCTCCGAAGCGAAGGTTTCAATCCTACCTCGGGGTACTGGATGGGATAATGGATTGTTTATAGCCACACCGAAGAGTCGTTATACAACGAAACAACTGTCTGTGGATGATACAATAATTAACGCTCCTTTATTCAGGGTTGAGCACTCTTTAAGTGATGTAACTCGATCATTGTAAAACCGATGCAATGCTCTTCCATACGAATAGAGCATTGTGGTGGATGGGAAACTTAAGCTAAATAAATATATCACTTGAATTCAGCCTTACTGACCGTCCAGTTCTGCGGCTCAGCGGTTGGATACAGGCCTCCGGGTCTGAAGTGACACAATAGTAAAACTATATATATATATATATATATATATATATATATATATATATATATATATATATGCGTGTGTGTGTACGTGTGTTTATGTGCATGTCAGTTTGTGTCTGTGTGTGTGTATGTGTGTGCTTTTTCTTCATTTCTAAGTGCGTGCGTTCGGAGCTCTTCCTGTGTCTTCATTCCAAAAAGGAATATGCCTGTCTGTGATTACATCATAGTCAGTGCGTTTGTGCATAAGTCTGTATTCGAGTGAGTTGGACTGTGTTTGCGTATCTCAATCACAAGAGAAGCATGGAATGCTGGGAGCTTGGTACAGCACATTGTGAAACTATGTCTTTTGCCAGCGTGCCGTGTTTGGAGTGACCAGGTTGGGAAACTAATCTCCAACTCATTCCTTTTTGTGTACGTCATCATAGATTCAAGTGGTTTGCAATGTCGTCGAACAAAGACTTTTATATGAATGTTTGTTTTTCATATCTCTAAGCTATCTCACGATGAATAATCGACATGGAGAAAGGTGGAGATAGATAGACGGCTCTGGTTAGTCACTCTGTAGAAACCGTCACGGGAAATTTTTTTGTTAGCATACCGTGTTGGGGGTGATCAATTAAAAAAATAGAAAAGGGGGGATCAATGAATAAATTATACTTGTCAGGTTTTGATTGGCTGTGATCACTAAACAAATAAATATTCAACAATTTTTTTTTTAAACCGAGTGTGAACTCTACCAGACATAAAGTATTCGACCAGTTTAGCGTTCCCACCTCCCCAGCCATAAAGTTTGGGGGATTTTTCATCAAAGCATGCGGAATAGATGTTTCACTTGTTCTATGGTGTGGCTTGTACGCACGTGTCATGCATACATAGATAGCTAGCCAGCCAGAACCACTCAAAAACTGAAGACACCTATGTTGATAGTTTTTGACAGTATTGGTTGAAGGTCTCTAATAGATAGAGAGAGAAAGTTGTAATCGCATATTTTGCAAGTTGACACATCTATACATCAAAGAGAAAGGCAGAGTTGCGAAAATATCTTAGCGGTGGTTAAGATCTTGAAGACTTTCGTGGTTTGTAATGTCATCGATTTAAGACTTTCATACGTGCATATTTTCAACTGCGAATTCTAAGAGCGGGAAAAATTCATGTTACGACCAGATTCAGATAGATTAACAGCGTTTGTAAAGAATTAATTCACCCGGAGAGAGTGTAGTTAAAGAGAGATGGACAGAGATGACACATCTACTCATCAATGAGAAAGGAGGAGTTGTGTAAATATCCTAGAGGCGGTTCAGATCTTGAAATGTTACGTGGTGTATGATGTCATCGATTTAGGACTTTCGAATAACCATATTTTCAACTGCAAAGTCTAAGAGCGGAAAAAATACATGTTAAGACCTGATTCAAATAGATTAACAGCGTTTGTAAAGAATTAATTCACCCGGAGAGAGTTCGTTATTAATAAAGAAAGCTGTTAATTTGATAAGGGAGGGGATAATAAGACGGCGAGAGAGAGAGAGAGAGAAACACGTTTGTCAATATGGAAAGATGTAGAATAGTGAGTCGGTTTTATACGTTACATTACACCGTATTATCCTGTCTTTAGAAATCAGTTCAAGAGATTAAAAAAAAGCAGAAAGTACAAAGAAGAGAGGGAGAAATCAGAATTTACAGTGTTTACACTTTGTATATGTATTTATTACTTTTTTCATTTTGCAATGAATTATGTTGCGTTTTGGACTTGTGTTTCTAATGTAGTGATTACTAATTCTAACGGGGATTAATTTGGATATGTTGACAAATGTTGTCAAAGGCTTTCAAAAATTGTATACACAACGTTTTTTTGAAGAGAGTCTTTATCTCATTATATATCTTGTAATCTATCTTTTCATCTATAGATAGATTGATAGGAAGGAAGGGACTGAGATAGATATTGCTATGGAGTATTGGTTACCATCTACTTTCGTAGAGGATTATGTCTGCGACTACGTTCGCTTCTAACTGGGTGCCCTGCAAGTTTGTCTTAGAGCCAGATAATCACATAATCTATATACACCATTTCATACATTAATGTGTGTGAGCGTGTGTGTGTTTGCTTGTTCGTAAGTGTGCGTGCGTGCGTGAGCATATGTGTTTTTGCGTATATGTGTGTGTGTTTGAATCTGAATGCATGTGAGTGTAGGCGTGTGTGTGAGCATGTGCATATGAGTGGGCGCGTGGGCGTGAGTGTATGTTAGTGTGTGCAGGGGTGAGTGTGTGTCAATGTGCCCGATTGTAACCACGTGTGTTTCTGTAAATAAGCAAATACATGCGCTTCTGGTAATTATCAGAGTCACATTTGGAAGTCAGTCGTCTTCTTCCATTTTAGAAAATAAACCCTCATCATTTCTCCCGGTGAATTTCCAGATGTTTCGTTCCTGATAGCCAGATTTGGAAAATACTCCTAAGTACACGGCTGCGGGGGCTGGAGACTAACAAGATGAAGGAGTTGAGCCGATGTGTATGTTTCCAGCCCCGCCCCTAATCGGCCTAACCCAGCCCCTTCTCGAAAATGGATTGAGTAATGGGACCAGCATTAGTTACGGCTAATTCGAGATCCCGGTTTGATAAGCACGTCTAATATCATCATCATCATCATCATCATCATCATCATCATCATGTCCTTTGGACAAAGGCCTTTCCGAGCTCCTTCCATATCGATCGTGACTGTGCTAGCCTCTGCCATGTCTTACTTTACCTGTAAACCTTTCTGACTCATCTTGCCAACCTCTGTGGTCTTCTCTTGATGCGTTTGGCACCGATCTGTTAATTTTTAGCACCTTCTGCTATCCTAGCATGGTGTCCAACCCATCCCTATTTTTGTCTCTTGATTATTTCCTTATTGTATCTTATCACGTTGGTCTTAATACATGTCTTCGAAATTAAAGAACTAAGATGATCTGTCAAGGTTGAAAAAGATGTAGTAGAGGATGATGAAGAAGACTATGTTTGAAAAAATGTTGCCTGGCCAGATCAAGTAGTTACTAGAAATAACGTGGCCCGAGTACTCACTCAGTCACTGGCATGATAGTGACAAAACATTATGTCGTGATATCTGGCTATGGTACAGAGTACAAGGATTGTGGATTCATGCTTTTAAAGTGGGCATATGTGATTTGGTATTTAGTGTCAATGACTACAACGTAATTATTTCAAGGAATTTCTTTTGATTTGCCAAAAAAGGAATTATTTATTGTTTTTCTGCGAAAACTCCTGTTTCTGATAATGGAACTGCTTAGTCAAATAATTGAATATTTTGAAATAAAAGTATTTCAATTCGTTTCATTTAAAGCCCAAGACACTAATCATGAATTTTCGATTTGTGGCCCATGGCAATTGCTCCGAAAGGACTGTCAGCAACAACTGTTCTCTGGTCAATTCCCTAATCAGCGATGGATATAATATGATATTTGAGACGTGGTCAGTTGAATCAATTTACCATACATATTTTTAGGGACACGCTAGTTGGATGATTCATGCAAGTCATTGAGATGCAACATGACCACCATGACTGGTATGAAATTGTAATTGTGATAAAGATGTGTAGACTAGGCTTTTGAGGATGATCTCAGCGTCAAAACATGAACTTTTATGATGCCGAATTTCGTACTTTAGAATTGCCCTGAAGCTTTTTTCTATCTCACAATTCAAAATGACTACCATGTGTTGCGTCAGATACTTGTATCAACACCACAACTACCTTCACATTGTGTAGTCGAGCCTGTTGATGACTGATGATGATCATGATGATGATGATCATGATGCTGGTGGTGGAAGTGGTGATTTTGGGGATGCTTTTGGCTATAACTGTACCAAACGATATGTTCTTATCACACAATGCACAATTGGCTTCATATTTTCAGCTAAGCAGCTTCACTGACAGGGAAGTTAACAGGAACGGTGTTTTTCACCATACAGTCTTGATTCTTCTTCTTTTTTTTTCACTTCACAAGGTTATTCAAACTTCTCCTCCCCCTAAGTACCATTCCACATTTCCCACCGATTCCATTGTCCACTCTGTTACCCATTATACCGCTCATATATCCACCTTCAAAATTACAAATTCTTTACTGCAAAACGTACGGCTTTTTTATTCGAAACAAGTATTTTCATTCAGATTGATGAACACCTGGAACGTGAGATGTCCAGTCAGAGTCCAACGTACCAGATCTCTAAGGGGGGAAAATATGCATAAGCATTAATATAATGGGTTTAGTTAGTCCCTCAATAGAAATATCTTTTGGCAGCATGCCTTTTGGGGGGCAATCAATAAAAAAAATATTGGATAAGGGGGATCGATGAATAAGTTACTCCTCTCAATTTTTGTCATCACTAGAGTTTTTTTGTTTTTTTTTAACAAGCAGGCACAAACTATCAGATCAATTGCGCATAAACTTACACCTAAAACCATACCCCTTCTGAAAAAATTGGGGGTTGAAAAACAGAAAAAAAGTTTTTTTCTAAACATCATAAAGATTAAACAATCAAATTTCAGCCCTCTAGCTCTATTGGTGCAGCCTGTGCGTATGATACAAATATACATCCATACGTACATAGCCTGCCAGACCAAACTAAAAACTGAAAGAAAACTATGGTGACAGTTCCGGTTGACGGTTTCTGATACATCGATTTTTTTTTTCTATTATACCCTGATATTTGATGGAGGAGTGACTGTTATCAAAAAGTCGGATTGTAATTCTTCATGTAGACCTTCTCTCTACATTGTTTTCATTTTAACTCCGATAAATCCAAGTTGGAACAACAGCATCCACAAACTTCTTATGGCTAAATTTGGTATCACGGATCCAGGATATGGTAGCCATTTTTGAATGGCTGGATTGGCTAGAATTGTCAATGACTGACTTAGGAAATGATTAAGAATGGCAAAATTTTCTCAATAACTGGCAAAATTCTCAAATGTATTACATTTGCTCGTTTTTTCAATGACTGGTTTTAAAAATGGTTCTCAAAATGCCTCGATTTTTCTATGAGTGGCTTTACAAATGGCTTAAATTCGCTAGATTTTTCAATATCTTGCTCCAGAAATGGCTAGGATTCGATAGATGTTTTCCAATGACTGGTTCTAAAAATGTTTTTAAAAATGGCCAAAATTGGCTAGATTTTTCAATGACTGACTTTAGAAATGTTGGATGATTGTTTCATTCGCGAAAAAAAAAGATAAGGGCGATACAAGATAGTTTTTTGAGAACTTCCTCTCCTCCAAGATGAGAGAGGCAACTTTTCCTTTTTTTCATTTTGAGAATTACACACGCAGACGAAAAATAAGTAATCGCTAAGACACACACCTTCACAGCCGTTTATAATTAGTAAAGCTTCCTAAAATGTAAAGTGTACAATGACTGTATTAGCCAAGTCATTCTGTACGGATATAAAACATGGGAACTAAAAAAATGAAAACTAAATTAGAATCAGATAGAGAGCCATTGAAAGAGCAATGATAGGGATATATCTAAGAGATTAAAAAGCTATGCATAAAATCCAAGGACTGACCAAGGTGAACGATGTCAAACAAATAATTGATAATAAAAATAGAGGTGGTCTGGACGGTTAAAGTGAAGAGGGTAGTGCACTCCTGTTTGCCATGAAAGGGGATGGTAAAGACCTTTGTCCAGCAAGGGACTAATAACAGCTGATCATCATGAGAATGACTCAGCTAAACCTTGTTATTAATTACACACTGACAATGTTTCTACACAGTTTCAAGCTGATTTTTCAGTGATTGTTTTGAATAAGTTCGCCAAAAAATCAGATGCTGCTATTGTTGAAATATCACAGAACAAATAAAAGCACAAACACTCTGAGCATTTAAGACTGTATTTTATTATGTTTAATCCCAGAGGATAAAATTTAGGATTGAAGTTTAGGGTCGGTGTTTAAGGTTGGCATTGAGGCTTTGAGTTGATGTTAGTGTTTAGGGTTGGTGTTAGGATGAGGGTTGGGGTTGCAATTAACAGTATAAAAAAATAAGATGTTTTTTTCATACTTGTATTTCTAAAATGAATAAATATTTGAAATTGACAATGACTTGCAATAACAGTCAATGACTGAAGAAATGTAGCGTCGAAATATATATATACGAGGATAATCCATTCCACCTAATTTATTGTTAAATGAAAATTCATGAATAATTAAACCAATGGGATTTCAGTTATGCGTTTTAGATAAAAAAAATAAATATTGGGCCCCTAAAACCTCAATAACAAGCTTATAAATAATACATACTGTACTAGTTATTTCTTGACTGATATATCATCATCATCATTATCATCATCAGTTTTTCAGCGTCCGTCGTATTCCCTAGTATTTACCACAATTCTCTATCGTGGGCGTCGCAGAGCCAATACTTTCTGAATTTGTCTAGCTCGTCTCTCCATCTAATATTCTACCAGCTTCAGTTGCACATGAGATCTCAGGGGATCCATGTTGTGAGTTGCGATGCCCATCGGTTGTCTGCCATTCTTGCAATATGGTCAGCCCACTGCCATTTGGGATCTTTAACAGATTCTATGATGTCCCTGACTCTTGTCTTTTACTGTGCTGTTTTGTGGTCTCTCCATGTGAGGCCCAGCATAATTCTTTCATGTGCACGTTGCATGGTTCTCAATTTGCAGATCTGTCTCTTGAATAATATGTAAATACAAATAAAAAATGTAGATACTGTAATTATCAAATGAATAAATAATCTCATCATAATTCACCAAATGTCTGTCCGCCAGTCTGAAAATAAGTGAATAAGCACTAGAAATAAATGTAGATAATTATAAATGAAATGTACATGATTCTAGATAATTGTATGGAATTTGATACGTTTTCTTTTCTTGTAAATTAAGTATTTTTCGTTGAGAGGATTTTTTTTAACATTTGGTACCACTCGTAGAGTGAAATTATTTCGTGCTTCGCTTTGAGGGCCACCAAAATATTATTTTTTAATTCTCAAAACAGTTACGCGGTAAGCAACTGATGATTTTAACAAGGGAAAATATACATATATTACCATGATAACAAAGTGCATGTAAAACAATGAAAAAAAACTCTGAAGAAACATTACATTAACAGATATTGGGTAATGAAGGACTGAAGTGACACTAAAAAAATGAAAAGGTGTTTATTGTGTTCAGTATTTGAAGCTGTAAATCTTTCTAGAATATATATATAATATATATATATATATATATATATATATATATATATATATATATATATATATATATATATACATACATATATATATATATATGTGTGTATGTGTGTGCGTGCGTGCGTGCGTGTGCATTCATATGACTGTCATTGATATATTTATTTACTAAGCTGTGCTTAGTAAACCACATGTTCACGTCATTCAGTGAGGATTGAATTCACTACAGTTGCAACGGTCAGGCTAGCCCGTTAACCAATACCCAACGGAGAGGAGCCTGTATGTATGAGAATATGATATTTTGTGACTTTCATCCCTGTTTCCTTAGCTTATCCCAGCTGCGAATTATCCATGTTATCCCTCTATCACCACCCCTGGAATCTCACTCTGACCTAACTTTCCACCCTGGAACTATCAATTAATTCGTGTGTTTACACAGTTTTTGGTAAGCGTCATGCCAGAATGATTGAAGATGTCTTAGTCACCTTTGAAAACATTTTCAAGGGAAGAGAACTCAGTAAGACGGAAGTAAGTTGTAATTCGGCACGTGGCTGTACGGGTGGGGCTTGAATTCACATCTGGAGGTCCTCGATTGCCCTACTTGGAGCTAACGTCGAAAATGTGTTCTCCGTGGATTCAAGTCATTTGTTAGGCATGCAGGTCTGAAGTTTTCTCACTTGTTAAGGGCGTTTTTTTTTTTCTCTGAAGCGGTAATTCTCGCTACTCTGTGATTTTTTTCCTAGTTTTGATCTCCCTCCCAACCTCTTTTTCTCTCTCTCAAATACATGCACACACACACGCACACACACACACACACACACATATGCACTCTCTCCCCCTCTCTCTCTCTCTCTCACACACACATGCACATATACACACTTTCTCTCTCACACAAACACACCAAATCACACACACATACAGACAGCGTAGCAGTGCTGTGAGAACGGATAGGAAAGGGTGGAAACGGCGTTCCCTTACTTCTGAGGGGAGGGGGATCAGCTTTTTTTCGCTATCTATGTACAACTAAAATTATCTTTTTGAACAATTCTGTGATTAGAAAAATCAGCCCGTGAGTGTCTAAAAATCTCATACAGCTGCAAAACTTCTTTGAACAGAATCCTTCAAATAAGAGAGCAGGCAGCCCTGTTCTCTCTCTCTCTCTCTCTCTCTCTCTCTCTCTCTCTCTCTCTCTCTCTCTCTCTTTATTTTTTTACACTTCACCACTAGTTATAGAACTTTTTAGCACTAATACCTTTCCTCTCATTCTTTCATTAATGGACTCTTTCGAAGTACGGTATGAAACAGGGATAGACAAACTGAAGTTCTCGAGCCACATGCAGCTTTTCAGCATTCAATATGCAGCTCGTTGAAATATGTTGGCGGGGTTTTTTTACTCATCATAAAAAGTGAATAATCTAAAAATCCAAGCCATATGAGCAGTGATCATAATATTGTAAGTAGAAATATTCAACTAATATAAGATTTGAAATGGTTAAAATAAGCATTTTTCAAAAGATTTGGTATATATACATACTGTGTCATCCACAGACAACTTATTCCATTGTATTGCAACTCTTCAGTGTGGCTATAGACTATGCATTATCCCATCCAGTAACACGAGGTAGGATTGAAACCTTTGTTTCAGACCCGGAGGTCGGTATCCCACCTCAGCTAGGGAACTGGACGGTCAGTAAAGCTGATATTCAAGCGATATATTTATTTAGCTTATATTCCCCATCCACAAGAATCCTCTATTCCTATGGAACAGCATTGCATAAGCTAACAATGAATGATATATATATATATATATATATATATATATATATATATATATATATATATATATATATATATATATATGTTCCTTTGTCATTTCTCTCAACAATCAAAACCGAGAAAAGTATACCACTGCATCTACCTTGGACAACAAATCTCAATGAAATCCTCGAAAGAAGAAGAAATCAAGCGAAGAATCAAACTAGGTTGATAAGCTTTCTGTAGAGGGAGCTCAACCTTAAAGAACAAGAAAACTTATAAAGGTATAAAAACCCTCTCATCCTCCTGATAGTCACCAAGGGAGCTGAAACATGGAACTCAACCAAAGGATTGACTCTCAAACTGACAACAATGCAACGTGCACATGAGACAGTCATGCTCAACATCACGTGGAGAGATCAAAAGACAACATAGGATATTAGAGAGAAAACATGGAGTCAGAAATATAGAATCCAGAAGAAAACTCAAATGGCAATAGGCTGATTATGAAGCACGAAGTCAGACAACCGATGGACATCAAGACTCATGACATGTTTCTCCAGGGATCACATGTGAAATCGTGGCCAGCAAAATAGTATATAGCGTGACGAACTCGACAATTCAAAATATTGGCTCTACGACGCACACGATATAGGGGTCTGGCGATTCCTGCGGAAGGTCAATGTCCAACGATGGCCACTAAAAAGCTGCTACTAATGATGATTATGATATATGTACTTCGTGATTATTGAAACAAATACAAATTGTTTTTAAAATACATACATGAATAGATATCATTGCGAACATGATTTTTGTAAGAAGTGTATGTAATGATGATAACGTGGGTAAATTTTGTTTCTGCCATGCAGATTCTGAACATTCTTGAGTTCATCATATGTGACTCTTGTATCAAGCGAGTTTGGTCATCCCTGCTATTTACAGACTTATCTAGATTACTCTTGTCTTCGTAGAAAGAAAACAGGTGCCTAACGAATTCAGGCTGCTCAACATTATCAATTCATTTGCCCTTTGGTTGTGTGCAATGATGTATAAATAAACACGGATGCAGTCATATAAAGATAAACGATTGAAA
>OY735228.1:48929253-48966753 GCA_963457665.1 Thysanoteuthis rhombus
TATACTTGTCTATTAGTATGAAAGATCCAAGAAAAACATAATAAAAAACAAGTCTTGTATATTTTGTTTCATTTATTTTATTTCCAAATACATTTAATATGTAAACTTGTAACAAAAGCCACATGCTTTTTGTAAAAAAAATAATTATTCCGCTCTTCAAACTAAAACCTCATGAATTAGTCTGTATCGACGATCATTTTTAAAAGTCCATATATGGTCATAAGTTTAAGAATGGAAATAGTTTATCAGTTAGCAATTAGAATAAATGATTTGATTATCTTAGTGACATTATATATGTATATGTGTGTTTGTGTGTGTATGCATATTTGCATATATATATATATATATATATATAGGAATACATTGAAGATTGTGGTTTTGATTAATGTATGTTTTTATCAAACACAATTAAGGTACTGCAGTACAAATTAATGTAACTTAAGTATCAGTTAGAGAAAAAAGACATTAGATTATAATAAGACACTGATAGTGCGGTTTTGAACAGTGCAAAAAATGTCGAAACAAAGTGAGCACACTAATATATATATATATATATATATATATATATATATATATATATATATATATATATGTGTGTGTGTGTGTGTGTGTGTGTGTGTGTGTGTATAAAAGTAAGGATTCGCTGCGCAAACATACTTATGTGTCCGTCCCGTTTGGACTTCATCAAGCAAGTGATTCGGTTTATATCAGGTTCGTATTTACAACATTTTGGGGGGGGGATATTTATGTATTTTTTTTTTCTTTTTTTGTTTAGTGGTTGTTCATTGCTTATGTTTTTCTGTTTAATTTAAGAGGGATGCAATGTTTGTAGGTAGTTATAGATTGATTTTATTTACCATTATGCAGTTGAACTATAAGTTCTTGTGGTATGTTTCCTCTCTGAGATTATTTTATTCTCACCCAAATCTGTTTTGCCGTATTCTACTTCAAACTTTTTTCTAAATGAACCCAATATTGAATGTTGAATGTATTGAGCACTAAATGAAATAAACCCATCACACGTCAGATATTGTATTATGTTATATCATTTTGGATTCCGGGTTAGAACAATATATACATATGTGTGTGTGAGTGTGTGTGTGTGTGTGTGTATGTACGTGAGTGTGTTCATGGAAATGACAATTTAGCGGTGAAGAGAAAAAATAAAGAGAAAAGCAGGTGTCACATTTCGAATTTTTTTATCCTGATGTGAGAATGTTTTGATTCATTTCGATGATTGCGAGCCATCATTTTCTGTGTAAATTACAGCATTGCAGAGAAGATCGTATGCTGCTTCCATTTTTGAGATTGAGGAAAGAAATGGGAATATTTTTGTGTAGTGGATTATCCAGTAAGAGTGAGAGGGAAGGTAACTGTGTAGGTGAGAGTCAAGTTTGGTCTGATATAAAAGGGTCTCAAAGAAAAAGGGTCGGAAGGTGTTTATGTCATGTTTTGGTTGGAAAAATGAATTCTTTTCGAGGAAGACGTAGATACAAAAAATGAACCGAAAGAGAAAAGAATAAATGAATTAAAGACCAGATTTCTTTTCGAAAAATACAAACAATAAAAAAGAAGAAAAAGAAAAAAATGATTGACTTGCGATCGACAAAGAGACTGTTTTGTTTGTTTTTTCATAAAAGTAAGAATGGGAGAATGGGAGTGAAAATCTAAAGAAAGAAAGAAAAAAAGAAAGAAAGAAAGAAAGAAAGAAAGAAAGAAAGAAAGAAAAGAAAAGTAAGAAAGAAAGAAGGGAAGGTAGAAAGTGGGGTTAAGATACAAAGTGAAGAAAGGGAGGAATGAAAGAAGAAAAGATATAAATGAGAAAAAAGGAAGGAAGTAAGAATGAAAAGGAGAAAGAAAGGGAAGGACAAAGTGAGGATGAAAAAGAAAAAGTGCATATAAACGAAAAATTGAACATGTAAAATCCGAGATAACATAATTCAAGGAAAGTAAACAACTTAAAAATAGGTCTGCTTTGTCGCTGGCTCGAAACTCTCACGTGACCAGCAAATGTGTCCAGAATGATCAATTGAAATTCGAAAAGATGGATAAATTATTTGTCTCACTTGGGGGGGGGGGGTAGTGATCATCAAAAATTGAAACCAAATGATCAATGTAGCATAAATATTCATCGTAAATCCAACCATTCGCTAAAAATAAGAATGTATGTTAGAACCTTCAGCCCTATAGCTCCATCGGTGTGTCCTGCACGCGTGATACATGCATGCATAGCCATCCAATCAGTCAGCTAGACCAGCTTCAAAACTGACAAAGCAGTTTTGGAGACAGTTTTGGTTGACAGTTTCAAACAAACAAAAAAATATTAATACGATGATATATCCGGTCAAAAATTTTCTTTGGGCTGTTCGTCATAAAAATTCTATTCTCTGCTATTTGGGGGCGAGGAAGAAATAAGATTCTCTGCTGAATATCAAATCTATCAAGTTTTCTAATATCTTAATTGGATGAGGTTTATGATATTTGCGAACATAAAATTAGAAATTAACAAATTAGGAGTTAACCAAAACTATCAACATCAAGTAACTCCTCTTTTATATAGGTTTCCTCAGTTTGAAATGGGTCTGGCTGACTGGCTGGTTATCAATTAGTGTCGAGCGAGCAAGCTGCGCTAACGCAGCAAAACGGCAGATAATCTAAACATTTACTCCTTATTACATTCATTAAGTTTTCAGCGGGGGTAATTAACAATGTAAGTTCATGCTAAACTGGTCTCTTCGTTTGTGTCTGACAATGTTAACGCATTTTTTTCTTTTTTGAAAATTTGGTATCTTTTTCAGTCCCATCGCCGAACGAAAAGCGAATGGAGTAACCTATTCATTGATCATCCCTTTTCTCAATTCTTTAATTAATCACCCCCAACACATGCAGGTAAAAAAAACCCCTGATAACGTGACAGTTTCAATTGAGTGATTAACCAGACCTCTTTCTTTCAGTACTACCATTTCTGTTGTCTTTTTCTGGCGTCATTCAGTTTAGTTTTTCTCCCTTTTTTACCTTCTCTATTCATAGCAATGGTTTAACGCTGTGAATATGAAAAAAAAAATAATAAAACCACCCAAGAGAGAAAAAATTGAGAAAAATGCAGACACGTGTATAAGAATTCGCTGAATCGACTCGAGGCGCAGAACGGGAATGTAAATGAGACTTCTCTCTGAAGTACCTTGTCAGTTAGCTTTGTTACCATTCTGATGACTTCAAAATATTACACATTTTTGGCACTTGAATAACAGTTGGGCAAATACTTCCGCATTTTATGCAGGTTATAAACTAAACAAAACGATTTTTTTTCAGGCAATAAGACACGATAAGAGTTTACACAGACTTAAATTGATTTTCATCGCAAACGTTTACCCTGATTGAATTGAGATATGGTTAAAACTCAAATTTTCATGGCAATACACAAAAGTCCCCAATGACAAAATAGAAATAAGGTATAAAAACAAATTTTCATCAAAATAAGTAAATATTTACACTGATTGAATTGAAATGAGGTAAAAACACAAAATGTCATCACTAAAAGCAGGAGTTATCACGAACTAAACTGAAATGAATGAACAAATTTTTATCGCGTCAGGCAAAAAATTACACTTGTTTAATTAGAATAAGGTAGAACTCAAATTTTCAATGCAATAGGCAAAAGTTTTTCTTCACCAAAAGCGGGGTTTATCCTGACTAAATTGAAATGAGGTGAAAACACAAATTTACATCGCCAGAACGAATTCTTTGCTCAGATTTAAATGATAAATGAGATGAAAACAGTAAATGGCATCGCCAAAAGCAGAGGTTTACATGGACTACGTTTTAATGAGGGTGAAACATGAGTTTTCATCGCCAAAAACAGTGTTGCACAGACTAAATTGATAGAGGTAGAAACAAAAAATTTTATCGCATTCAGCAAGCATTTACACTGACTCATTGCATTGGGCTACTGTTCACAGTTTTTCATCACCAAAACATGGTTTACATAGATTAAATTGAAATAAAGTAGAACTACAATTTTTTTATGGCATGAGACTAAAGTTTACACTGACTTGATTTAAATGAGGGATGAACAAATTTTTATCGCATTAGACAGAAGATTACACCCGCTGAATTGAAACAAGGTGGTAACGCAAATTTTCTTAAACCATAGGCGAGGGTTTTACACAGAAATTCAGAATTATGTGAAAAACACGAAATTGCATTGCATTAGATAAAAGTTTACACGAACTGATTCGAAATAAGTCAGA
This sequence comes from Thysanoteuthis rhombus, assembly GCA_963457665.1. Classification (NCBI taxonomy): domain Eukaryota; kingdom Metazoa; phylum Mollusca; class Cephalopoda; order Oegopsida; family Thysanoteuthidae; genus Thysanoteuthis; species Thysanoteuthis major. Next base: position 48,933,504 of record OY735228.1, read on the forward strand.
AACACAAAATATTATCATTAAAACCAGTGGTTTGCACAGAGTAAATTGAAATGAGGTGGAAACATGAAATGTCATTGCTAAAACTACGGGTTTTACATGGACTAAATTGAAATGGGTTTAAAACACAATTTTTCATCGCCAAAACCAATGGTTAGCACAGACTGAATTCAAATAAGGTTAGAAACACAAATTTGTATCATATTAGGCCAACGTTCACACTGGCCTGATTGAAATGAGGGATGGTCAAATTTTCAGAGCATTAGGCAAAAGATTACACTGGCTAAATTAAAATTTGATAGAAATACAAAATTTCATCGCCAAAATCAGTGGATTGTACAGACTGAATTGAAATAAGGTAGGGACACAAAATGTCATCGCCAAAAGCAACAGTTTACATGGACTAAATTTTATTAAGGGAGACACGTGTTTTATCTACATCAAAATAATAGTATGCACAGACTAAATTGAAAGTCGGTAGAAACACAAATTTCAATCAAAGTAAGCACTTGCTTACTTTGATTGAAATTTGTATTTCACACTGATTTATCGTATTAGGCCACTGTTCAATTTTTCATCGCCAAAACCAATGGTTTCCACAAACTATATTGAAATAAGGTAAAAACAAGAATTTTCATTGCATTAGGCTAACTGTCACTCTGACTTAATTGAAATAAAGGGTGGAGAAATTTCTATCGCCCTCAGCAAAAAATGTTACTGTCTAAATTTAAATGAGGTAATAGCACAATAATCAAAAGTTTGCACACTTGTTATGGTTTACATGGAAGAATTTAAAAAATGGGGAAACAAAGTTTTCATTGTTGAGACCAGTGGTTTGCCCAGAATGAATGGAAATAAAGTAGAAAAAACAATCTTCTATCAAATCATTTGTTCAAACATTTACACTGATTAAAATGGAATGAGCTAAGAACCCAATTCTCTTTACTAAAACCAATGGTATGCACAGACTGAATCTAAATGAGGTAGAAATACAAAATTTTATCGTCAGAACCAGAGTTGATTGAAATTAGGGATAAACAGGAATTTTTCCTCGCAAAACCAGTAGTTTGCACAGAGTATATTGAAATAAGGGAGAAACACAATATTTCATCGCCCAAACAAGTGGTTGCTGCAGACTAATTTTAAGTAACATAGAAACATCTTTTCAGCGCCAAAACCGATGGTATGCATAGAATAAATGGAAATGGGTTAGAACCACAATATTTCATCGCAGAAACTGGAGGTTTATATCGACTGAACTGAAATAAGGTAGAGACACAAGTTTCATCGTTAAAACAAGACCAAAGTTGTATGAGGTAGAAACGAATTTCTTACCACTTTAGGCAGCTGTTCACACTGACTTAATCAAAATAAGAGATTTACAAATTTCATCAGATGACACTTGCAAAATGGAAACATATTCTCAAGCCATATGGAAATGTTAACATAAACTGAATTGAAATTATGTAAAGAACCAAATCGCGTTACCTAAGACAAAGGTTTACCCAAACTAATCTGAGATAAGGTAGAAACAAAAAATGTCACAAAAAACCCCAAAGGTTTGTGCAGAATGAATTGAAATAAGGTCGAAAGACAAATTTTCATCGCATTAAGCAAACGTTCACACTGATGAAATCAAAACCAGGTAGAAACACTAATTTTTGTCGCAAAAACCAAGGGTATGTACGGACTAAATGGAAATGGGGTGGAAACACAATATTTAATCGCCAAAACCGGAGGTTTATATTGACTAAAGCGATATTTGGTATTTAAAAAAAACAATTTTATCACTTTAGGTTACTCTTCACACTGACATTAGGGATAAACAGGAGTTTTTCATCACAAAACCAGTAGTTTGCACAGAGTATCGAAATAAAGGATGAACAAATTTTCATCATATAAGGCAAAAAGTTACACTTTGTAGGGAAGATTTTCTTCCCCGAAACTGATGGTTACTACAGAGTAAAGTGAAATGAGGTAAAAACCAAACTTCTATCACTTTAGACTACCGTCCAGCCAAACTTAATTAAAATGAGGGACAAACTAATTTTCATCACTTTAGTCAAAAAAATTACTCTTCCTGAATCGAAATAAGATAGTGACACAAATCTGAAAAACACTCGCTGGATCCGTCCCAAAATTGCATCTAGCTTTCCTGACCCCATTGCCCATCCTCCGACAAAACTTCATCAGAATTATTTTGTGACAGACGAAAAGATAAACACAAAGACGGAAAGACGAACTGAGAGAAGCACACATGTGACCAAATGCTATACTTCTGCAAGGTTATTATTTTTTCTAAAAAGGGGTTTATGACAAACTGTAGGTCACCCTGAACTTCTCCCTTCAGATTGTGGCACATATTGAAACGATTGTTCAAAAACCAAAACTATCACTAGAACTAGGTTTCCCTAGTTTTCAAGTTTGTCCGGCTGGCTGGTTATGTATGTATGTACTGTGAAAAAAAAACTTAGAAAAAGTTCTCTGTACAGTATTTCAATGCTCCTGAATATATACATTGGAATACAATACAGAGAGCTTTTACCTAAGATTATTTTTATTATTTTTAAGTATATTTATTTTGACTAAATACATCTTAAAACTTTGCTTTTATTATAAACAGTGACCGAGCACTCTTACTGATTATTTTTGACAAAATTATAACAACCAAAAACTGCTTACCCCCGGAGATGCAAACATCCCAGATCCAACGGTACCTATTCCAGTTATGTATGTATGTATCTCGCGTACAAGATACACCAATTGAACTGAAGGGAGAGAATTTCCAAATTTTACTCCTTATAGTGGCTACGAAAAAAGAATTGATTTTTTTACATTCTCCATAGACAGGTTTTAGTGAGCAGTCAGGTGGTGAATTTACAATGTAAGTCTACAAAATTGTGTCAACTTATTTTCTTGAGAATTTAAACTTATCAGTGATCTAACAAAATTAACTTATTCATTGATAATACCGTATTCCATTTTTTTTTCATTGATCACTCATGCTGCCAAAAGACGAGATCTATGTGACAGTTTCTATTGAGTGACCAAGTAAACCTCATTTTTCAATCCCCTGTGAACAAACGTGGCACGAAATTTGCTGAAATAGGTTTCATCTTTCAAACATTTTGTTGACATTCTCTGGTCTGCAAGTCAAGAAAAACCAGCTACCTCAGATATCTAGTCAATGGTCCGAAAACAAAACTTCAAGTACACTCTCTGTTCTTTTTTTATAAACTATCACGAAAAATTTCCGAACGTGCAAGCACCAGAAAAAATACAGTAAACATATCAATCAATCCAGAATCATATTACTTGAGAGATTAGCTCAAAACAGTGCCGAAACGCAATGACTAGCGGTGTGATGTGCAACAATGACCAAATTGTGTGCCTCGTTTAAACTTTTTTTTTTTTTGGGAGGGGGTGTACCTCCTCCACCATGAGGCACCTTTTAAAAACATAGAAAAGAACTATTTTTCACTCAGCCAATTTAATTGTTAGAAAAAAACTACCAAACAGTCAAGACAGGCTTCTTCAGTTTTTGAATGATTCTTGCAGACTATCTATCTATATATTAGAAACCATCAACCAAAACTGTCAACATAGATTTCTTTAATTTTGTTGTCGGTCTGGATATATATATATATATATATATATATATATATATATATATATATATATATATATATATATATATATATATATATATATATATATATATATATATATATATCACGCAAACAGTTCACACTGATGAAGCTAGAGGACTAAAAATTTACTCCACATTGTGTCTTCAAAATCATCTTTTTTAATTGCCTTGTAAATAGGTTTTTAGTGATGGGTTCGATTTCCGATGTAGTTTTACACTAAACTGATCTGCATGTGTCCGCTTAATTTTGGGGAATTCGTACTTTTTAATCTAGGGTCTGCTAAAAAGTATATAGGTAACGAATGACTAAGTAGACCTGGTGTCTCTCTATATATATTTATCTCTCTCTCTCTCTCTCTCTCACACACACACACACACACACACACACACACATACACACACACACGTTCAGGCGACACAAATTGAGCTAGAGGGCTGAAAATATACTCTTCATCATACCTAGAATAAACATTTCCCTGTTCGCTTTTTTCTAAATACCTCTTCTAAAGAATTTTTCGTGGGGTAGGGCATTTTACAATGTGAGTATATGCTAAATCAGTCATTATTTTGCATTAAGGCTTGTAATTTAAAGATTACAAATTTTTAGTGATCATCGCCCAACAAAAGGCAAGGGAAGTAATTTAACCATTGTTGACCCCTTTTTCCAATTTTTTAATAGATCACCCCAGCACGGCATACTACCAAAATATGTTGATCACGTGACAGTCTCTATTCAGTGAATAACCAGTCGTGTTTTTTCGTTTTATATTATTGCAAAGTGCAGGTTATTTTCCATATGTACACGAACTTATCAAATTTCTATTGTTTGCCTCAAAAGAGAAGCATTTTTTTTTTCACGAAAGAGAAATGAATTTCAAGGAGAAAACCTCACGCGTCTGATATTCTAAGATTTCACTGTTTCTTTCTTAGATTCTCTACCAGGGTATTTACTTTCATATCATTTATTTATTTATTAATCTATCTATCCTCTGATAGATAGATAGATACATACATACATACATACATACATACATACATACATACATACATACATACATACATACATACATACATATGAGCAGACTGGGATAGATAGATAGATATGAAGAGGCTGAGATAGATAGATAGATAGATAGATAGATAGATAGATAGATAGATAGATAGATATGAGCAGAGATAAAAATATTGATGTGAGTAGACTGAGATTGTTAGATAGATAGATAGATAGATAGATAGATAGATAGATAGATATAAACAGACCGAGAAATATATCCAGATAGGTAAACAGATAGAAGGATAGATTTTTCAAGCCTTGTGGGAAACATTTTGATGAAGACGTTTGTGAGAAATGAATATCTTCGTTATTTCACTCGACAAATGAGCAGTTAGGTAAACTTTCGATTATTTACCGCTGACAACGAGATTGTATTACTAAGAATTAATATAGTCCCGAAGTAAGTACACCTACGAACCATGCAAGTCATCTTTAATCCAATCAATGTTACTTCAATGTTTTTTTCCTATAACTCTTTCGAAATTCATTTTAGGATCTTGGTGTAGGTAATTGAGTGATATATTCCATTTATATCTGCAATTCCTTTTTTTTTTTTCATTTCTTAGTTCAAACCCTGTGGCAACGCATGTGCACTTCTAAACCAAATGTTGTCTTGCATGATTTAACGCATGAAGAACATACACGCCTTTCATCTCCAGATGTTACATACTTCAAAGTATGTCGAGCAAATCCTTCTTTACCCTGCACTGCAAAACCACATTGACAGAGAAAGTCCACACCTACAGAGACAGAAGAGTTCCTTTCTGCCTACTTCAAGCGGGGTTCACTATAGTGCTGAAGACGTCTCTGTTCGAAGGCACGGGTTTTGGCGAAACAGGATGTACTCCAAATCTTCCAATTAGAACGATTGATATCAAAGAAGTTGTGGTTATCTTGGAGTTTCTCTTCATAACAGGGCTGCGCGGGAAATATAAGATATCTGTCCATAGAGAAGCTGCTTGGGGAGTCGTACATCAGTCATCCTCACCAAGTGTCCTGACCATCTCAAATGAACCAAAATGAGTGGAATCCTCCATCCCAAAAACGTCATATCTTAAAAGAATGTCGCTATATAGAAACGATACGAAGAACGAGTCACTTCTGTTGTTATACTTACTGATCTCTCATCGTTAGAACGTTTTTAGGTTAATCTATGAAAGTAAGTCCTGCCTTAAAATTAGAAAGTAGAATTGAATGATAACAATGTACCATACATATAAAGCCTTATATAAAATGAAAAACTACATGTATCGCATAAACAATACAATAAGAAAGGGAGATGATGTTTGATCAACACTTTTGGGATGCCATGTTAGAAATAAGAAAGTATATAACAGGGGAAAATAATGGAGAAAATTACATAAATTACATTGACAAATACTGGGAAATAAGAGACTGAAGTGATACAAATTTATTAAAATGTCTTTTTTAATATTGAGTGTTTAAAGCTGTAAAACATTTTAGACTATCAATCTATCTATATCTATATCTATATCTATCTATATCTATATCTATCTATCTATCCATCTATATATATATATATATATATATATATATATATATATATATAGAGAGAGAGAGAGAGAGAGAGAAAGATGGATAAATAGATAGGTTGGTTGGTTGTTAGAAGGAACATTTATTTATTGTTGGTTTTTCTAGTGTGCATACAAACCTTTCATTACAGTCCTATATTAATGTCAAGTTTTTGTCAAGTTGTTGCTCCTAAGTTGGTAGTTTTAGTGATTTGATTATATTTGTAGAGCTAATAGTATCATTTTTTATCATAATTTTATATCCAATGTGTGGGTTGTTTTTTTTTTTCAAGTTATATAATCATAGATAAATCTGTTTAAATGTGTAACTCAGACCAACGCAACGCACTGATTAATTCATATATATATATATATATATATATATATATATATATATATATATATATATATATATATATATATATGTATGTATGTGTGCGTGTGTGTGTGTGAATATATATATATATATATATATATATATATATATATACATACATATGTATGTATAATTATAAATTGCTTTATATCATATAGGAATTCTTATTTGAAATGATCTCGCGTTATTACACGATATATGTATCACTTGGCCTAGACGAAGTAAATAGAATATTCAATTTAAGAAAAAGGGACTACCGCAAGAATCGAACCTGCGCTAATTTTCGGTCTATATCTGCTCTATTCTTTTCTTTCAAAGCGACAGTTATTGAAGAAATGAATATATGATCCGACATAATGATAATAAATTTCGTTTACGTTGTCTACGCTGAGTGATATATCAACTGTATAATGCTGGGAGATCATTTCAAGAAATTTTTTCAATGTAATATAATTAAGAGTAAGCTTAACTTATTCCCAGAACGAGTCCTGGACGAGACTTATCAATGCTTATGCAGAGCCACACCTCTGTTACCTCTCATAGACAATGACACTGCAACTGTGTCCAGCTGATCAGAACCAACGAACGACAATTGATGATGATGATGATGATGATGATGATGATGATGATGATGATGATGATGTGGACATACACCAACATCGGTGGCAAAGACAGTTTCGAGACAAGTTAACAATGAGTAATAATAGTTGAATTTTAATTAAATTCATTCTACTAATGTGCTTCAACTTTTGGCTTTATGAAAGTGGAAATTTTAAATAAAGCTATACTGAAATGTTCGTTCATTTCAAGTGACATCATCGCATAATATCATTACGTGTGAGTGGCAAATGTTAAATATTTAAAATTACGAAGAAATTGCAATTCGAAAAATGGATTCATTTATTGGAAAATTAAAATAAAGTTCATTGAGAATTTCCATTAGTTCAGGCCTGATAAATTTTGTACAAAATTGACTTGCGTACTTAACTTCAAGAGAACGTTTGAAGAATTTTTGTGTGAGAGTTTTATTTACAATGTAACTATAATGCTAAACTGAACCTTTAATTACCGTTCAGTATGCATATTTTCATACTATCTGGAAACCGTCAGGTTGGATGGGTTTCAGCTAGTTTTCTTATGAGTGCATATTTTGAAGCCATTAGGGAGAATAATATCAAAGCCTCAAAACAAGCCAGAAATACTTGCCTCATGAAACAATATTTATAAAAATGAAAGTGCTTTGGAGTGCATTCGTTACTGGCGGGACATGCACTAGAATTCGTGGAAACCCAAACAAGATTCTTTCTGACGATAACAACAGGCGTTCTATGAAGGGTTCGTAGAAGGGTTTGTGTAAATAGCTCCCGTTAAGTGGTTTGCGTATGTGCACACACGCATTTTTCAAGGAAAATAATGCGATCACTAATGGTTGATGATCTACGAAAATGTAGTAATCAATAATTATACAAAAGTATATGTATAATATCATATCAAATTTATAATTATCGAAAATAATCCCTTAGATAAATGTTCATGCAAATGAGTCTGCTATCAAATACGACTTCAAATACAACTACAACGCATTCAGAGTGCACACACCTCTTCCAACCTCATCAATAGAAGGAGTAATTATGTATGGATCCGTCACAAAATGTAATAGTCTTCCATGGCCTATTGTCAACCCTTCTCCCAAAAAAAGGACGAAGAAAGTCATGGAGAACTTTGGGAGATACGGCATGAAATTTAAGCGATATTCTTTGGTTTGTTGCACATATAAATACCATCTAAGGGAAATAATTCAACATGGATCCACTCCAAACTTCAATCAGTTCTTCTATAGCCTATTTCTACATTTCCACCAAATATCATAAAAAGTCAACGAGAAATTTTGGAGATATCGTGTGGACAATCATGATATCATGGCGATATTCTGTGCTTTGGTAATACAGCTACGACGTAGTGGGGGAGGGGTAAATGTCCATGGATCTACTCAAAGATTTAATTGCCTATTGTCCACGCCTCTACATAATTTCATATAAATTAATTGAGAACTTTTGGAGATATCATGAGGACAGTTATGAGCGTATACATAAATGTAATCGAAAAAAAAGAAACGGAAAATATTTCTCAATCAAAAATAAGTTGCTGCATCCACCCCAATCTCTTCCGTCATCTTTTTTTTTTAAAAACCATTATCCTCCCTTTCCAAAAAAATCGTTGAAATCCATTCTGAATTTTTGGAGATACTCTGTGGACGGACGAATGACCAGACGAACAGGCGCAATCGAATGCAAATGCTTCATTTCAACTTCGTTGACAAAGATGAAAAGAATTACTCATTGATGCTTTTTTTAATACGACAAAAAGCTGACTGAGTAGTCACTCAATAGAACTCTCGTTTCCTGAGGTCAGAGCTTCGGCCGGTGCGATGCTGTGACTGATGGTGGGTTACTGAGGCTCGGCATTGCTAAGCGCAAGAGGCCTAGAAATGAGATGGGACAGGTTAGCCCTGGCGCTTTTGCAACTCTAGTTGCAGGGATACGAGTAGTTTATGCAGAGCACCCATTACTGGGGTCCTACATCGCCAGGATTCGCCACACTTCTCTATTATGGGCGTCGCAGAGCCAGTAATTTCTGAATTTGTCTAGCTCGTCTCTCAATCTTATGTTCTGCCGGCCTCCGTTCCGAATGTGTCCCGGGGCATCGATGTCGTGAGTCGCCATGTCCATCGGTTGTCTGCCATTCGTGCAACATGGCCAGCCCACTGCCATTTGAGATTTTCAATAGATTCTATGATGTCCCTGACTCCTGTCTCGTCCCGGATGTACTCTGCAGTCTTGTGGTCTCTCCATGTAAGACCCAGCATAATTCTTCCAAGTGCACGTTGCATGGTTCTCAATTTGAGGATCTGTCTCTTGCTTGGGTTCCATGTTTCTGCTTCATAAGTGACTAAAGGGAGGATGCATTGGTTATACACCCTTCTTTTTAGGATTGATGGGATCTTCTTGTTTTTGAAGGTTGAGCAATGAGTAAATATTTAAATTTTCATCCCAGTAGCTCAATTGTTGCCGTCAGTACGCATGATACATACATACATACATACATACATACATACATAACCAGACAGACTGACAGCAAGCCAATTAGTCCAACTTGAAAACTGAAAAAAAATCTATTTTGACAGATTTCATTTCGGTTGACGGTCTCTAATAAAACGCATTTCGCTGTTCCATAGTTGCCATCTCTCGCTTTATTTGGATGCACAATGGAGAGAAACGTAGAGGTCAAATCAGGGACAAGGTTTCTTTATTTCAAGTTGTCTGGGTCGAACAAGTAACACACTTTCTTTATCTCAAATGGTTTGACCAAGACCAACAGCACGGTATTATTTTGAACTAGTGTCTGCTGCCTACGTTTTCTCAAAGCTTCTCCACTCGGGCAAACTGAACCTAATTACACATGACTTTATCAGTAAATATTCTTTTAAATCGTTGGGATAGCGACGAGTGAAAAGTTTCTTTTTTTGTTGTTGTTGTTGTGCTGTTTCTAGTTTTTATCTCTCAAGTTGAAAACTCGGGTCTTGTATTTTTCAGTAGAAAAATAAACATAATTGCTTTGTTACAAATACATTTGATAGAAACAATTCCTAATGTGTAAAGGTTGTTGAGTGATAGTTTTCTTAACCGGCATATCAAAAACCTTTTATAGCGTCTTTGCGGAGGTTGAAAAATCAGCAATTCTTGAAATACTCCAAACAATATTGTTTTCTAGCAACGGAGGCTTATTTAGATTTCCATTCACCCATGTTTGGCGCCGTTCTTACGGTCTTTTATCTATGTAGGAACACAAATGCAAACAGACGACTTCACATTTTATTCTTATTTTTAACTCTTTATTAATCTATTCATTTATTTATCCGTCTATCAACTGGCCAGGTTAAGTGTGAGGTTTTAACTCCACACGCCAGACAGATTCTATGGAATCTTTACAAATGGTCTCGTTGTGACTTAACATTTAACCCATCGTTTCCATTTTTAAAACATTTATGTTATGTTTATATTGGCAATCTCTTTTACTTTTCTTATCAAATATGCAACATCTTTCCTTCTCCTTATCAAAATATACATATTAGTAAATTCTGGTTGCTTTGCTAACGTCATACCTCAATCTGTATCCTATGTCAGTATGTTTACACAGTATTTTTGAAAGGTTAACACATGTTAGTATCAACTTAAATTCTTGCGTTTATTTTGCATTAAACGTGGAAGTGAAAATTTTAGATGTGCACTGGCTGGCCTTGAGCTTTTCATTAGAGTAGATTGCATGAACGGCGTTTGGTTCAACGATCCCAAAGGAGACGTATGAAAATTATTTCCTTCTGTTATTTGGTAACAGACTTAGTTGTTCGGTCCGATAGCTATTGAAATGTCATAAAATTGAATACAGAGAGATTATTACATAAGGACATATTCCAACAAATACTTTTTACAAAACAACATTTTCATAAATGAATTCAGTAACCAAAGAGTAAATGCTGTATGTTTCATTTAATCGATACGGGATTTGAACAGAAAATATACTGTAGTTCCCCCCCCCATTGCTAATTGTAGCTGAGACGATGTGATAGACAAGCAGTCACGCTGCAAATTATAATATATATATGTGGACGCTTTCGTGGCAGACGTTGTCTAGCCATTACGATGAGCTTTTCAACGGTAGCCGCGTCGGCTGCAGCCATTTTTGGACGGATGGTTTCCTATTCTCCCGACGTTAAGCTCGACTTTGAGTCATATTTTGCTGCTGTGGGACAGCGAATAAATACTCCATCCAGTAACACGAGATAGGATTGAAACCTTCGCTTCAGACCCGGAGGCTGATGTCCTACCTCCTATGGAACTGGACAGTGAGTTAGGCTGAATTTAAGTGATATATTCATCTTAACTATAATTCCCCATCCACCAGAGTGCTCTATTTATGTATATATGATATATATATAAAGATGAAGAGAAAGAGAGAGACAGACGGAGAGAGAAAGTGGCCTGGGCACCTACAATGGCACAATAGCTAGAATGGAGGCTGCCTAATCATCAAAGCTTTCACGAATGAAGGGCTCCCATGGGGTGGTGAATGAGTTCAGGTGTTGTCAGAAGCTACATTTATTTCTGATTTTGTGCTTGTACTCGAAGGGTACCTCGACCCAAAGCGTTGTAAAATGTGAGTAAAAATAAGAAGAACTAAAGATTTCCCATGTGTTTTCCGAAGTTTATAAATGATCAAAGAAAATATCTTGGTTGTTTATTTGGAAACGGCGATAAGGAATTTCAATTTTCATTTCTCGTGGCTCCACTGGTGCGATTTCAACGAATCAAATGCGATAGTTTCTGATGCACCCCATTTCATAAATCACCTTTTGTTTTCAAGTAATATATATTTTATCACATGAAAAATATTATGAACGCTGTTAATTTCTTGGTTCTCCGGTCGTAACCCATAGAGCGCATACCACTGTCAGTGCCATCAGAGTAATTAGATTAATTGTGTATGGATCCACCCTAAACTTACTCACTCCCTCGGTAGCCTATTGTCCGCAAAATAGCACTGAAATTCATTTGGAATGTTTTGGATAGATATGAAATTTTTGTGATAGTATGTGGTTTGGGCATATAACTACGGCGTAGGCGAGATAGTTATTGATGGATAAGCGCCAAAATTCAATCAATTCCTTAGTAATCTATTGTGCACCTTCTCCCAAAATGTCATAGAAATACACGGAGAACATTTGGAGATATCGTATGGACAGCCACGAGCGTGAACATAAATAGTATTGAAAATGGATGGAGAAATAACTCTGAATCAATGAAGAATTCCTTTACAGTGTGATTTTCTTGATATATAATCCGTAACCCTCCAGGGTGTAAAAACTATAGACTCTCTAACTGAAAACAAATTTGCTATTTTTTCAGTTCTCATAGTAATTCGCATATATCCGCCAATGTATTCAAGGGTATTAGTATCAAAATAATTCATATGCAATAACGAGTGAAGTGGTTATCAATTTACTAATTAGGAGTATTATATATATCATATATCTACCTACAGTGATATTTTGGAATTTATTTGTGATTATAATCAGTGACTGTTCATACATTTCTAGACACCTGGAATGCATAAATAGATTTTTGCACCGATTTTTCACTCTGCCTCCTCTAGCGTAGAACCGGAACAGTTTGTATTTCAGTAGTTGAAAATATTCCCTTAGGTCAACTTTGGGTGATACGCTTTTATGTGGTCAGCTACATTGAAAGGGAAAACCCACAATAGCCCCTTCTCTTATTCTATAAATGGATGCTTCCCATTGAGCTCAAATTTAACGGGTGACCACAGACAACTAACACTATTTACGACAGGGAAGAAATAGAGCGATAACTGTAGCCTAGGGTTACCCTGGGGTTAGTAATAATAAGAGGCCGTTGAATACAATGCGAAACAGTTGTTAGAAAAGCAAATGTTTGGGAATAAAAATAAAATAAAAAAATTGCTGAAGACACCTGGTTAGGTGTTCGATTCACTTTGTATGGCTGAAGCAGGGAACAAGATATTCAGAACATGATAACGAGAGTTTTGAAAAAAGGGTTTTATGAATTCTTTATCTGATGGTGAATCGCTGTATAGATTAACCGAATTTCGTTGAGACAGTACATTCAGCTAGTTCTTTACTGAAAGTATGACAACAATTGCTGCAGGCATTTCTGTTCAATTGTTGGCCACGAGGAATGCTTAATCCACCCACGGGGTGAACACTACTCGGAGGGTGGATACCAAGAGCCTGGTGAAATCAGCTTTCACGATTTTTACACGAGAGAGCATTCAAATATGATAAATAAGTAGTACCAATCGACGCTCTTTATTACGATGACAAGAAAAAACTCGATATATACCTCAATATATCTATGTATCTACCATCTTGAAAGAGTCTGGTTTAGCATGATTCCGAATCGCATTCTAGCCAACAAACCGTTAGGAGAACATTGGGTGTCTGCGTCGAAGACTTGAGCATTTGGATCATTTGGTGTATTTTGAAAAAATGTGCAAAGGATATATCAATTACAATTGGACTCTATTAACGATATAAGGTTGTCCCAAAAATAAAGATACCACCTTTTTGTCGTCTGTCAGAACATTGTTATAGTATATATATATATATATATATATATATATATATATATATATATATATATATATATATATATATATATATATATATATATATATATATGTGTGTGGGGGGGGGTGTATATATATATATATATATATATATATATATATATATGTAAAAAAATATATATATATACATATATACATATGTATATATATATATATATGTACATATATATACATGTGTGTGTGTGTATATATATATATACATATATGAAACGAGTGAAGATTTTTTCCAGTAGTCCATTATAGATTTCACATTCTGTTTCACTTTAAAAAGATTATAAATTGAAATGCATTCATGACAGATTGTGAATTGAAATTCATTTGAATTTTTCAACTGAAACTGAATGCACAATCTGTAATGAATCGTCGAAAAAAACCATGACTCATTTCAAAACCGATCAACTAATTATGTTCAGCACTTTTTTTAACTAATATTTACCTAATACATTATTACATACGCAAACGTTAGTTGTATATTTCATTATTGATCTCTCATATATATATATATATATATATATATATATATATATATATATACATACATACATAGCTTTACAGCTTCAAACACTAAACATTAAAAAAATTTCTCAATCTTGTTGTGTCTTTTGTCACTTTTTAATATATATATATATATATATATATATATATATATATATATATATATATATATATATATATATATATATATATATTAAACTGTGCTCTTTTTCAATAATAATCACGGCATATCTTCTGAGCTATCTGTAGGTGTATACCCTTACATCTAAAAGAGAAAAAAAAAGTTTCGTCTGATTCTCTTACACGAGCATAAACATGGTCACAAAATACATTTCAAGCAGTTTCCAATATTATATCAGCATGGGGTAAAAAAATAATCTCTGATCTTACAATGTGGTCTTGGTTGGAATAAATTGTATTGGAGATTTGATTTTCAATGTTCGATGGGGCAAGAGGTCGTTCATCTGCGAATGAAAATGAACTACTGGAGATGTTGGTCAAAGAAAACCCATTCTAAACTGCAAAAGGAATGTTAGATACTGGGCATTAACATTATGACACTATCGAACCATTCAAGGCAAATTGGTAAGGCTAAGAGTTAAAAGGCTAAAAAAGTGGTCTCACCTGAACTCACTGAAAACTATCCAAAACAGAAAAAACGGTCATTATTTTCAAACGACCCAATATGCTGTGTTGACCAAGAAGCTCCTTTTGTTCATAGATCGCATTACAAATGTTCAGTTCTAAATTCATTCAAAAGATTGCTTTTGATTGTATACCGACAGCTGTTGTGTCAGTGCATATTTCATGAGATAATATTTTCAAAGTGGAGGGGCTTTTTTATTAAATCAAATATTAAAGGTCGAAGAAATAAGGCAACATTCTTTGCATATTATACTCTCATTATTTAAGAAAGGTAAAAAGTGACTCAGAACTACAACTTTTTAGGATTTCATGGAGGAGGTAATATGAATGGTCGAATGTGTCAAAAATGGTTTTGCAAAATGTGAAAAAATATTCCGTTTTGGAAATAAATTGCGAGGGCTATTTTGCAACAACATGGAATAGAAGAGATCATAAGGCAAGCAAAACGAATTATCATTAATTTTACCAAAGAGTTGTCTTCATTGAAAGAAAGGGATACTGTGTGTATGATGAGGATTGACGGGGGGGGGGTCCTCTGCAATGAACTCCTTCCAGAGAACCAAACGTGTTTGCATGTAGCACAAAAGTCCGAGGAAAAGCCGTTGTGTATCGAAAAGCTTCGTTGAAGTCACAGAAACAGCTTCCGAAAAAAAAGACAAAAGGTCTGACAATTATTTGAGAAGGAAATGACAAGTTCAAATCAGATGGATGTAGAAGTGGTGAAACTGGATATTTTTTTTTATTCAGTAGAGTATTTGAATCGGTCACACACAGCCTCACCAGATGATAGCTGGGGGAGAAGTGTATCATAGTAGAAGCTTTTTAGTATCTGTCAGTGGTCATAAACCACCCCGAGATTCACCAGATCACTTTATCATGGGAGTTGCAGAGCCAGTACTTTCTGAACTCTTTTAGTTCGTCACACCATATTATTTCTTATATCCTATTTCACTCATGATCCACGTTGAGGGTCCTGATGTCCAGGGGTTATCTGACATTCTTGCAACATGACTGGCTGATTTCTATTAGATTTTTCTAATGAATTCTATTATATATCTGACTCCTGTTTTTTTTTCACCAATATACTTTGCTGTCTTGTGATCTCTAAATGTGATGTTGAGCATGATTCTATAGTGCACGTTGCACGGCTCTCTGTTTGATTTTCAATCTTTTTGTTTGGTTGTATACTCTTATCTTTAAGACTAATGGGATTTTCTTGTTTCTTGGAAGTTGATTCACCAGATACTGTACCTTCAGATTAAAATAATTTTCGTCATCACGGAATTTTCTTAATGAAAGAAATGTTTCATTTTGTAGCAAACTTCAAAATCCACTTTATGTAGTTCTTTGCTGAGAAAAGAAAAATGGCGTTTGATGGATGGAGTTGGCTAAAAAAACGGCAGAAGACAGTGGATCAAAGCGTTAAATGTTTAATAATTTTATGTTGGAAATTTAAAAAATGTCTTTTATTTTTGCTTTATACACTGAACTTTTTACGCTACTCAATATATACACATGTGTCTACATATTTTCTTATATATGTATCAGAGAATCTCTCTCTCCGTCTCCTCCTCTTTATCTATGTGTGTGTGTCTCTCTCTCTCTTTCTCTCTCTCAACATTTATTTATTGATATTTATATCAATGGCTTTGCAAATGACTGCAAGTGTAGTACTTATTATTCATTCCAAAAGTGTACAAGTTTTGTGAATGTACACGTTGATACACACACACACACACACACACACACACACGCACACACACACATACATATATATATGTGTGTGTGTGTGTGTGTGTGTGTGTGCGTGAGAGAGAAAGAGTGAGAGAGAGAGAGAGAGAGAGAGTATGTGGTTGGGATTCGGTTTAGCGAACCAGAGTAAAATATAATAAAAGAATATTCTTCCAATGTGATTTAAACTGCGTTGACTGAATTTCATCATCGGCTTTAAAATTTACAAAATTTTCATTATTTGTATAATGCAAGACTGGGCCATTATTTTGAGTCCGTCTTTTTGACATACAATACTAAATTTACAACATAAATATCTGCAAAAATGGACCTTTATCCGTACCCACCCATTTTAGCAACATATTTATATAGTAAACCCCCATTCCACTTCAAGGTCTTTCATAGTATTAGTGGTAACTGACAGTATAGCACCATGCACACATGAAAAAAAATGTACCATGACATAGCATTCCTCAGAGTGACCAGGGCTCCTGGGCGGTGTCCACTTCTTGCCCAAGTTATATGCATCAGGCTTTACTGTGTTACATGATACCAACAGCAGAGTAAACGATTACTAAACATATTGAGAGAAGTGGATTCATGTTATCCCAAGTGAACGCAAACAAACAAAGCAAAAAATTTAAACTCATTTCATTATTTGAGTGTTATTATATGTGTGTAAGAGTGTATGTGCTGTGTGTATGCGCGTATACTTGTGTGTGCAGTAGAGCTTTTCCGATAATATTTGTTCGGCTCAATGTACTTTGAAGCCAACAGGAACACCAATGAGGATCGAACGTACTGTGGTAATCATCATCATCATCATCATCAGTCTTTTAACGTCCGTCGTTGGACACATACTTTCCCCAGGATACGCTAAATTTTTCTATCATGGGCGTCGCGGGGCCAGTATTTTCTGCATTTGTCTGGTTCATTTCTCCGTCTTGTATTTTGTCAGCCTTGATTTCACATGTTATCTCTGGGAATCCATGTTGTGAGTCATGATGTCTATCGGTTATCTTTCATCCTCATAACATGACCAGCCCATTGCCATTTGAGTTTTTTAATGGATTCTATGATGTCTCTGACCCCCGTTTTCTTTCTGATATATTGTGTTGTTTTGTGATCTCTCCGTGTGAGGTTGAGCATGATTCTCACATGCGCACGTTGCTTGCTTCTCAATTTGCAGGTTTGTCTCCTGGTTAGGTTCCATATTTTTTGATAGTCAGTTTATTTTATATATAGATTTGTTTGGATTGTTCTCTTCATATTGCTCCATCCTCAGGATACAGCGTTTCGAGTCTGTACACAATCACCTTTTCTCCTCTGAGTGTCCTGAATGAGCAGGGTTGGGAATGCTACATTCCGCTGTTCACTTTAGGGTGGGAGAAAAACTTATGTCCTAATCATATTGTTGCTCATTTCTGATGTCACAAACCTCCGATAGCCGAAACTGGTTCCACAGAAGCGTCTTTTGAGGAGTTATTTAAACCCCGGAAAGAATTGTCCCGTGTACGAGCGGCCAACCTAGCATTCAACCCATCCCAAATCACAACACTCCATTGAAAATGTTCGTATGGTATAATGGCTGGAATGTTGAGTTCAAAGGATTAACCTAAATGGGGACGACAGTCCGAAAACATATATATATATATATATATATATATATATATATATATATATATATATAATGATGACCCTTCGTGTAAACAATTTAGACATCATAGCCTAGTTTGGCACATCTCTCTAAATGTCAATATCCCCAATGAGGATCGAAGCTGATCATTGTAGTAGTGATGGTCTGAATGATAATCTTTAATCTACTTCAAGGCATTAATGGTCATTCCTAATTGTCGAACTCCAGCACTAGTTGGAGTTGACTCTCCCAGTCGTGTAACAAGAAGAAGAATGAGAATAGGGAACAATCCCCTTGTTATACTGTACTGTTATGCAATTTTTCCATGTGAAGTTGAGCATGATTCTCTCTTGTGCACTTTGCAAGAGGTTTTCAGGATGAGGATTCATCTTTTGGTGAGATTTCAGCTTCATAAGTGACTATCGGGGGGATGCATTAGATGTATACCTTTCTCCTTAGGACTAATGGGATTTTCTTGTTCCTGAAATTGTGGCTTGTTCTACTGAAACCTTGTCATTCTAGAGCGATTCTTCACCTGATTTCTTCTTATGATAGTTTCATGGATATTATTGCTCTGGGTAGATACAATGGTCTATTTCTTCAGCTCTGCGTTTTTATTTATGTATCTCTGTCCTCAACATTTTATTGGATATGAGTTTTGTTTTATTGAAATGCAGGCCAACTTTCTTGATTCCTTCGGTCAACATTCTTTTCACTGCTGTCTTGTTCAAATTATTCTATGCATACTTTCTCTCTTTATGTACGCATGAATAAGACTTGCTTAGATGTAAAGTTACTTTTTATCGGACTGGCTTGTTTAGCGCTTTGTCCTCAATCTGAGTAACATTAGTTTTTTTTTACTTAAATCGGCGACTTTTATTTGTAATAACTTTTGTAAAACTCGACCAATTTTTGATAAAACTTATGTCATCTTGTAAAGATCTCCATTGCAGGGAACTTTTTTTTTAATAACAACAACTCGAAACCTGCTACATACATCGGTGAATTTTTACTTCAATTCGATATTAAGCAATATATGCTTATAACCGTATCTATGAATTGCACTAAACTTTCTATTTGTACATAATTTGACCTTGTGAATATCTTCTTTTTGAAAAACAAACAACAACAAGGGTTCTCCAATTTGTAAACATATCAGAAGATTTTAATATTGGAAATGAGAAAGATATCGAAATTCAGACACAAAAGATTTATATTAAAAAACAAATCATTTACTGCATATGATTCTGTGACACAGTTGGTTAGTGTTTTCATCTGTGTTTCCAAAACAATAGCAGTTATATTCGAGGACGTCTTATGTGCATATTGGTATTACAGAAAACAAGGCCAGTAAAAAGAAATACGTACCTGCACGGTGTGTTATGTTTTGAAAAACTAACAAATACTGAACAGAAGTATTGTAATATAAAAAAGATGGAAACATTAACGCAGTGGCAAAATTGAACAATCTTATTTTACAAAGTTTAATTACTTTAGGTTACTAAATAACTATTTTGTGAAACTGCATTAGTATCTTTTCAAATTTTTACATTAAAATACTCTTGTTTAGTATACTTTGGGCTTTTACAATAACATTAACACTTTGTATAGATACGAATTTTTGTTACCAGTGTAAGAAAGACTTCTCCAAATTTAGAGTGGTCTAACAAAGTCGATTATTCTGTAGATAATATACAAATTTACAAAGAATTCATTTTGAATCCCAAGAGCCAATTGAATTTCGTATCAAAACGAAAAATAGCCAAGAAAACAGCCAGTAAACATTCGAAGGATTAAATGAGTTATTCAAGAAAAAAGTTCAACTTCCTCCTCATCTACCAGTTCATCTAAGTATTCACCAATGAATATACATACCAAACGAATAAGCGAGTCCACATCCTATTCTAAAAAGCGTTTCTTCACCCCAAGTGTGCATAAGTGAGCATTATATATATTGCAAGTGGAATGTTGCATTCACGAATAGAGTACCCATTGTTTTGGGGTTTCATCAGTATGCAATTTCACACACCCACTGATGCACACACACACACACACACACACACACATATATATATATATATATATATATATATATATATATATGTATGTATCTTTCGAGCAAGTTTCATCAAACATAACTGATAGTTTTTGTCGATTCAACTTATTAATATTTCTTACATGCAAATTAGTATTTTTATACTAGGTTACAAAAATAGATGGACTGTTCCTTCAAGCGCTTTCGACCATCATCGGTCATTTTCAGGAAGTAAATAAAAGAAATTAAGAATCTAATATTCATAGAAATAGTGATATGTATATATATATCACTTATTTCCTTTGACAAAATGAATATCCCCACACCACCCACTACCAAACTCACAATATATATAAGCCTGATGATGGAGAAAGCATTCATTTCACACAACAAATACGTATTTTCAACATTCCTCTCCTTCTTAATGCACTTCATTTAAACCAAAAAACTAACTAACAAACAAACATTGCAACCTGACGTATTAGTTTAATTTTTGGTTTAAAATATTCTATAATGTTCGATTTAGGAGACTAATGTTCACCAACAAATTAAGAGCGTTGACACGGAAGGTGCCCACGTTGTAAAAATTATTGTTTAAAGAGGACACCTTTTCTCAACATATGCATGTATGTATGTATGTATGTATGTACACAGGTGTGTGTGGCTGTGTGTATTGGGTCTCGTGGATGGGTGAGATATTGCGTAGTTCATAGCTTAGTAACTGGCAATATATTCGAATTGTGTTTCCTAATGTCGGCGCAGCACAGTCTTCCTACTCCTATTTTAACCAGTCAGCCTCGTACCGGACCAAGATAGACTGAATAAATTAACAGAAACGGTATTTGCCGGTCTGTAAGAGATTCTCGCCAAAAAGTATCGTATTTTTACATTTTGCCCAGTAACATGGAAATTAACAAAACTAGCTAAGAAGCAACTACATAATATTTTGAGTGGCCTGTTAGACCAACCAGCTGAGCGGACTACAGATTTGTTCTCTCTTTTTTCCTCTGTTAGTTTGTCTCTGTGTGCCACTGTGAGCTCGTGGTCATATTTCGGGCTCTAACCATCAAATTTGCCTGAGTACACCACTAGGCACTAACAAAAAAATATTATTTTTTGCTTTTTCAAAAAGGGGGTGGGGCCTATGTTTTCATTCTGGACCAAAATCGCTGGTACATTTTCTTTCAGATAGTTTTAGATAAAAGATGTTAGATACTTTCTTTCAGACAATTATTCCTGGTAAACCTGTGTGCTATGGTGATTCATTTATGCCAGGTACTGATATCATGTTTATTTTTCTAAAGGTTCTCAATGAATTTCAATGAAATTTCGTGTAAGTGGAAGAAGTGATTAATTGTTTGGGTGGATTCATGATTTTTTTTTCCGTTTCATCTCCCGCATCGTAACTATTTTTGAACTGATTTTTCATTCAGTTTTTTAAAGACACTTAGGTTGGCAGTGGTATCCAATCTCCGGCTGCGTTTCTACTTATTGTTATTAAAAGAGGTTTTTTTTGTGGTTTCGTTGCCGGTGGCGCCGAAGATGTCATCGTCTCATTACTCAGCGATAAGTTGTATCTGACGGCTGAGAAAGTGGATGTTTGCCAGGAAAACAACTGCAGAGATTATACGCCAGTTATCTGTCTCCGTGATCTCACTTTGTTGGATATGTCTACCTTCCCCACGAGTTCTGTAAATGGAAATTTTGCCTCTGAAGATCAGGTACTGAAACACACGTTGGAATCGTAATGAGAAAGAAACATAGAACTTCTTGTCAGACCGAAGAAACGAGAAGCTGATTCCGAAAAACCTACATCAATGTCTTCTTCCCTCGACGTGTGCTTACATATGTAACATCAAGACTCACACTTGAATGTATAACTTTTACAATTGAAATACCATACAATGGTAATCATAGGTACGGATCTGTGTGAATGTGCGAATTTCCCAACATTGGATATATATAATGGCAGGTAGGGTATGGATGTGAGGTTTTTATTAGTAGGAGGATTATGATGTTAGAGATCTATGTGATTTGGGTTGTCAAGTTTAGTGTTAAGTCCATTAGGGGAGACAGTTTTAAATTTGTTGATCCACATATTTTCATGTCTTTCTAGAAATTTTGTTGTGCCTGTGGGTGTATTTTTTCAATGATTGTGAATCTGTCGTCTGGGGCAAAATTATGTCCGGGGAAACAGAAGTGTAGTTCTACGGGGTGTAGACTGGGATGATTGGGTGATTTGATTCTGTGTCTATAGTTGTTATATATAATGTTGAATTACCTCTCGGACTTGCTTATGTATTGTAATATGTAACTGCATTATAGGAAGTACATATTTTTATGGTATATATAGAGAGTCTTATTAGTGGTGGAGCAAAATGTTGATGCACTCAAGATCGTTGCAGCATAGACTATTTCTTACGTTAGACTGTTGAAAGAATTTAGTGGTTATAGGGATGTTGTTACGTGAGACTTTATCGTTTATTATAGAGTTGCTGCTAATCATACCAGATGTTTTGGGATCTACGATAGGTGATGACATGGTTCTATGAATATTTGTATAAGTTCTGTTTTGAGTGGGGGTATATTCCATCCATTGTTGATTATATGCGCCTTGGGTGGGAATAATTTTTACTGATAGTCAAAATTAGTATTGAGTATGTGTCATTTGACGGAATTACTAAAGTGGGGTGGAAAAGAAGGATGGAGAAAAGAAAGTTATCTATCATGATTTCACTCATAATCATTTATATATGAATATGTATGATTATAAATGCTTTATATTATTTTGAAACTCTTAAGATTAGCTCCTGTTAAGACACTGTGAAAGACACAGTGAAAGTAAGTAGAATAAACAATTGAAGAAAAATGGGCTGTTGCACGAACGAACCAACGACTGATAGGTAGCCACTTTAACGTAACGTCGCTCTTTCCGTTGAGCTGAACAGCCCAACGGTTTCAATATGATATAAAGCATTTATATTTATTTTTGTTGGATTATATATCCATTTCTAAATATATATATATATATATATATATATATATATATATATATATATATATGTGTGTGTGTGTGTGTGTGTGTGTGTTAAGAGCTGTGTCAATTACACTTACAGTATTGATTGTGACTATCAGCTTTTTCTGACACTTTGTTTTCCTATCTTTTGAAACTACCCAACTTTCTCTTCTTCCCTCTTCCCTTCTATTCCATTATTACCCTACCTAACTTTTTAAAATTTCCTCTCCCTCCCTAACCTCTTATTAAACTACATAACTTATTTCTGTCCTCCTCTCTCTCTCTCTCTCTCTCTCTCCCTCCCAACTTGTTAATTCTGTCAAATGACGTCAAATTTTCATTACTAATTTTGACTAGAAGTAAAAATTGTTCACCTGAAAAATTTGGACAATTTTCGACTAATTAATTCATTAGTATTCCAACCCATTCCTCTTCA
The DNA here is from genome assembly GCA_963457665.1 of Thysanoteuthis rhombus. Taxonomy (NCBI): domain Eukaryota; kingdom Metazoa; phylum Mollusca; class Cephalopoda; order Oegopsida; family Thysanoteuthidae; genus Thysanoteuthis; species Thysanoteuthis major. Next base: position 48,957,330 of record OY735228.1, read on the forward strand.
TTTCTCCTTTTATAGACTTCCAAGACTCAACATAAGTAAGGCATTTGGATTTTCATAGAAAAAAATCTACACGAAAGCCCACGAACAAAGATACGTGTTGGTTATAATCTGAATGGAAGACCGTCACGTCATCAATGTCTTTAGTCAGCATGTCATGTTAGGGGTGATCAATTGAGAAAATCAGAAAAAGGGAAAAGTTACTAGTGGGTGAAAAACAAGCGGGTACAAAGTAAGGGATCAATTTAGTGTAAATTTACTTTGCAAAGTGAACCCCACTATGATAAGGTATATGAAGGCGAATCTGCAAGAACAAAGAAAAACGTCCGACAACATAGGATAACGACATTTGAGTGCAAACTCCCTGCCGGACATGAACTGTCCATTTCACTGATAAATGATAACGAGTAAATGTTTAAATGTTCAGCCCTCTAGCTCCATTGTACACGTTGTACATACATATATAGATATATAGCCAGACAGCTAGACTGACAGCCCAATTTGGAAACTGAAGAAACCTATGATGACAGAATTGGTGACAGTTTTATCTGACAGTTTCTAATTGCACTGGATGGAAGAGATAAAGAGAGAGAAGGAGAGAAACGGAGAAATAGAGATAATGTATAGGTGTGTGTGAAAGAGAGAGATTGGGAGAGACCGAGGCAGGCAAAGAAACAGAGACAGACAGACAGACAGACAGACAGAGAAAAAATGTTCTATGTGATCAAATTATATGATGTTAAATATTTTCTCCATGTAAATGCTCATTACTTTCTGTTTGTTCAGGTAAACAAATCAGAAATCCTGATTTTGTTTTCTTTGCTTACTTCACGTGCAGTTGGTTGAATAAGAAAACAAAAACATTGCTTTATTTCAATACAATTACGTATATAAATATTTACCACCCTCCCCTTTTTGTTACTTTTCTTCACAAGAAAAAAAAGGTAAAAGAAAGAAAACCATTTCTCAAAATATCAGAGGCCGCGTTGTATGCTAGTTTATTTCGAATGGCAATTAGCAAACTTTCTACTCGGGAAAACGAGTTAATTGAAAGTGCAGCTCCCAGCCTCAGAAGAGAAAGGAATATTCAATATCCCTGTGAGAAACAAGCGTTGAACTTATCTGTACTTCCTGTTGTTGGCAGAGTTTTCCTTCTTCTTTTTTTTTCTTTGCTGATTCATTCTACGGTCTTCCTCGGGAGTAATCAAATCGACTGAAACGCCGTGTTCATACGGCAACGAATCCAAATGTCCAAAAAAAGCTCTTTGAATATTGATGACCCTTCTCCAATCCATACATAGCTCTCCTAGAAATGGACGATCAAAACTCTTATCATCAACATCGATTTCTTCAGTTTTTAACTTGGTCTGGCTGGCTGGCTTGCTATGTAGGTATCTTTCGTACGAATAGTGCTGGAGAACTGAACATTAAATATTTTCTCGATTTATGGCAAGAAAAATAGTTCGTTAGTTTTTCACACATATCCAAATACTTTTTTTGTTATTAGAGTTCAGTTCCCAATATAAGTTTATGCTAAATTGATCCCTTAGTTTGTGTCCGCTTGCCTTTGCAATATATATCATGCGTACAGGCCGTACCAATAGATCTAGAGGAATGAAAAATTAAGTATTTGCTCCTCATATGTCTAAAAGAAAAACCTTCCCCCATGATAGGTTTTTAGTTCGGGGTTCAGTTTACTATGTAAGTTTTTGCCAAATTGATCCTTTTATCTGTGTCAAGCAGGATCCATGTTCGTTTTCGAATGTTCAGGCTTTAATGATAAATGCTCATCGAAATCAGAGATCAGCACTTTTACAGTTTTTTTAGTTGATCACCCCAAACACGACATCCAACCAGAAGACGTTGGTAAGAGGACAGTTTCTATTGAACTTTGAATAAAATCCCAATTAACTAAATGACGTAGGTAGTTATGGGGAAATTTCACTCTCTCTCTCTCTCTCTATCTTCTTCTTCTTCTTCTTCTTCTTCTTCTTCTTCTTCTTCATCTTCTCTCTCTCTCTCTCTCTCTCTCTCTCTCCCAATTTCTCTTTCGCCCACTCTCTCTTTCAGAATCTATCTTTCTATGATGTGTAATGTGGTTTCTTCCGCAGGATTCTCTGTTCATAACAAAGGACTCTTTCAGTCACTTTGATAAAACCGCAGAGGAAATTGATAAAACGTGAACCTTTCTTCGCATCAGCCGTCGCCAACCTTTTCATGCCTAACGCCCACTTTTGAGGGGTTTTGTGAGGGTAACACTTCCGTACCGCCCACTATTATTTCAAATCCGGTTAGCTACTTAACGACCATTCGAAATGATTAAAAGTGGCTGGATTTATCAAAAATGGCTTAAGTTGTGTAGCTCTTTAAGTAACTGGATATCTGTCATTTGCTCCCAGCTCTTACGAAATACAATGGTTCTAAAAAGTTAATATACAACCTATACAGCATATAAGAAGGTGTTATTGAAAATAAAGCCATTGTTTTGCTTGGCAAACTTTTAAAACACGAATTTTTACCTTTAACAAAAACGAAAGAATAGCGCATTACAAATTCAAAATACTTTATTGCAAATGAATATAAACCTACCTTGTCACTCAGTTATGGATTTATCGACAATTTGTGAACGGTATCACCCAAGTTGGCGAACCTTCTTCGTTGTAAAAGCGCACGTTTTTGTTCCCAGTCAAATTTGACGATGATGAGGACAGATTTCCACTGCTGCCTTCCCTCTATCTCAATAAATCTTTCTCTTTTTTATATTTAATATATATATATATATATATATATATATATATGTGTGTGTGTGTACACACACACACAGATATATATATATGTGTATATATATAAATAAATATATATATATATATATATATATATATATATATATGTGTGTGTGTGTGTGTGTGTGTGTGTGTGTGAACACATGTAAAAATGATTTGGAACTTGTGCATCGATCTTGTAGGGTGACCCATGTGAATTATACATTTTTTACCAAATATACGACGTCTGTTGCATGGGTTTAGTGTAATTTGGCAACCAATTAGAGGAGAATGTACTGCAAATGCATGAAAAGACGCCCTAGGTCGATAGTGAAGCACCATCCAGGGAGCTCATGTACAGTGTGACCATTGCATTCATGATGTTCCCTCTTTCCCATACATTCCAGATTCATCACGCTGTTTATTTGTTTCTTTTCCCAAAGAGATGGAGACCATCGAAAAGATTAAAGAGAACTTGACAGGATAGCCAATGGCAATCCCCAAAAAGGACTTTGCTGTCCGTAGGTTACAAAATGAGAACATTGATGTAGGGTAAAGTGCCATTCTCACTTGATATCAAATGATCGGATACTTTCCGGACATATCTTATAAAATGAATCTATTTGTGTATCTGACACAAGTATTACGTTAAAGTGAGTCGTTATCCGCAGAATTTATAATTTATTTGTTCGCATGGGATAATCAGATACTTTTGGCCCAACAATAACTCGGTGGACATTGTCACATTGTATGTTACATTCTATTACCAGTAAGAAAAAGGCGGAGCTGCTCAGTGTGTTGATATAATAGTAAAAACTCACAAAATACTGGGCAAGAATATTTTTGCATAAAATGAACGAAAAAATATCAATGCAGCAACAAAAAATAGCCATTTATAGTGGTATGTACATACTAAGAACGTTTTCCAAATTTGACTCTACATTAATATTTATTCGTCAATTTTATGTTAAAATATTCTTGCTCGGTATTTTTTATTCATTTTTACAATTATATCAACTCATTCAACGGGTGGATATTTTTTTTACTGGTGCTGTTTTCTTTAATATTGATATGTACATACGACGTCCCCAACTATAACTATAATTGTCTAAAAAAAGTAGTTCTCGGGTAGATTCGAACCACCTCGGTCACAAAATGATAACATTAACCATCTGCACCACGGAAACACAACTACCAGAATCAATTTATTTTTCGATATAAATCATTTGTTCCCGAAAATATTTCTCATTTCCAGGAATATAATATTTCTTATATGTTTACAAATTGGAAAATCCTTATTTCGTTTTTTTTTTTTTTTTTTTGAAAAGATACATTCGTGGGGTTAAATCATGTAAAGTTCTCTACAAGTCACATCTACGGTTTAGGCGAGTATTTTATTTTCAAATTTGAAGTGAAAATTCCCTAAAATTTGTACGCAGTGCTTCCAGAGCAATTTTGGTGAGTTATTCACAATAAAGCTCGACAAAATGACATAAGTTTCACTGAAATTGGTTGTGTTTTACAAAAGCTACTAAAAGTTGTCAATTTGTGTAAAAAAAAAAACAACTTATCAAGGATAACGCCCTAAATATGTCCGCCCAAAAGATTCCGTTATAATTTTTTAATGTTTCTCATCACTTAAAGAAGGCAATAAGAAAGAGAAAAGTAAAATCTAAAACTCTAAACTATCTTTCCACGAAGAATTTATATTGTGAGACGTATTTAAATTGAAGGTACGATTTGATTATTTGAAATCTACTATTGGTTCAAATTCTACCAATAGAAATCCTTTTAATTTTATTTCTAATTTTTTACTTATATTTCCCTTCACCTTAAATCAAGTTGGAAATTCAGATGAAGGGAGACTAGTAATCAAAACTGATATAACAGTTTGCAATACTTCATGTTATATATATATATATATATATATATATATATATATATATATATATATATATATATATATATATATATATATATATATACATAAAATTACTTCACTTATCTAGGACAATGAATTATGAAATCATCAAAAGAAAGAAGTGATCAAGCAAATAATAATTCTTGGTTGGCAAGATTTCGGTCGAGCAAGCTCAAACTTCTAGAACAAGAAAATCTATTTAGTTCAACGACCGCGAAAACCAAAGCATCTTCTCAATAGGTGAGTTTTTCAATGGCTTCTGTGATATCTCTGACCCCAGTTTGTTATCTAATATACTGTGCTGCCTTGAGATCTCTCAATGAAATGTTGGGCATGATTCTCTTCAGTGCACGTTGCATGGTTCTCAGTTTGAGGGTCAATCCTTCGGTTAGATTCCTTGTTTTAGCTCCATAGGTGACTATTGGTTGTATACCCTTCTTTTTAGGACTGAATCCCTAATTTGTTTTTGTTCGTATTTTTTATCATTTCAATTTGAATTGTCTTCTCTTGTATGAAAAACTGTATTCTTATCTTCTATCATATACAGCAACTGCTTCTGTAAGTCCTTTAAAAATTGTCTGGAAATCAACCACATTAAACCTAAGTTGGAAATGCATACCTAATGGACGTAGATGGATGTCTTCATCCCAAATGTTTTATAAGGGTTTCTACATACAAAGTATCTATAACGCTAAACTGAGCCCTTACTTTCCGCCCCGTATACATATACATCAGTTGCGTATAGTGTTTTTTTACGAATGTACAAAAAACTTATTAGTGGATAATAGTGCCCAATCTATATTTTGTTTTTCTTTCATTAATTTTTTAATTTCTTTTTATTTGTTCGTTGTTTGTTAAATCAAATGAGCAAGGGTGGGACACTTTACAATTTACAATTGGGACCACGTTCTCTACATAGTAATTAAAAAAAAGGCTTTTACTGTCCGTTGCTTTTTACAGACACTAAGATGTTTTTGCATTTTTGTACATCCATAGAACAGAAAACACCTAAGACATAAAGCACTATACACAGATGTACATGCTAGATTATGATTTCAAGTGGAATAACTTCTTTCATTCAACAAGTATGAACTCTACGAGTGCTGCTCTCAATCCATTTATGCATAAAGACAGATTTTAAACCGATTAGAAATATGGGGTAAATTATATTAGCATTTGTGAAAAAAAATCTGACAGCATGTCTCTCATCATCTTGAGAGAGTTTGTACGTAATTTGATCCTCTTTTCCTCATGAATATATTGTCTATGGCAATTTCTTAGGATGGACTAAATATAACCCAATAGGCATACATTGGTTATTTCTTTTCTTTCGAAATTAGGAAAAAAACTTCCGTTTAAATAAAACATGGCTAGCTTTATTTTCCGATGACATCACATTCTAGTGGCGTCAGCGATATTTTTCTGGGGTCTGTCGATGTAAGCAAGTTCCAAAATAGACATTAGGGTATCCAATACACAAAAAGGAACCAATTAAAGAAAAAGCTTATTTTTGATTATGTAATGATTTTTAATGGTACGAAACTTAAACATTGCTGTAATTAAAGGATACTACGTAAAACATAAAAGAGGAAAAGGAAAAAAACTCAATTTTGGGGGGTTTTCACAATAAAACCTCAAGACCTTCTTTCGACAGACACTCATCAGTGGATGACTCGTCAGAAAATGTTTGAATGTAATGCGTGGGATATTGTCAAGTTAGATGCAGTCCATCTTATCTGTCTCCGAACATTCTTGGTTATCCAATAGGTGTTAGACTACATACTCGGTAATATGAAAATACCAAAGGAAGACACGTAACCAAGTAGGTACACGCCATGAATCTCGTAGGTTAGTAAGTACACGTCATGTGCTGATGTTCAGGCCCTTTCTGTTGCCTTTTTGTATGGTTGATGGTATACAGACGATTCAAAATGAGAAGACCTCATCCCTCGTTTCATATAGGCGATATGAAACAAAGGGAACCTCGTGCCTTATCTAACCCAGACGATCTGAAATGAGGTAACGGTGTCTCTTGTTCAACCACCAAGGTTTTGAACGGGGAATCTTTATCTTTTTTTCCAATTTTCGATCCCACTTCATTCTATGCCTGGATGAAGTGAACAACTGAAAAGCCAATTGTGTTGCATTTTTCTATTCCTAGTGACGAGTCAGAAGATCACTGGCAGTTCCAGAAAAACAAGCATTATTACAATTACACTGCAATTAATTTATTGTTAAGTTTCTTTCCCTATATTTGGATGAAGTTTTGTATAATCAATATTAGCTTTTACTAGTTTTCAACTTCATCTTTACTGGAAATGAAGTTAGAAATTAACTCAAACCCTCTCGCCTGTGGGGGTCCAGTATACAAAATACTTTCAACCATCCGGCCACTGGGCTCAATGATTAAAAAGAAGCTGCTTTGCCCCTATAAAATTAACGCCTTACAGCTGATATTCGACGCTTATTGACGTTTACATTTGAGACCTTATTGTATATAAAACAACGATGTTTAATATATTTTTAATTCCAGCTACTAAAGTTAAGATGGAAGTAAAAATTAGTAAAAATGATAAAGACAGTTCAATTATTTCAATAATAAAGATAATGAAAATAATGATAACTTCTTTTTTCTTTTGCAATTCTTGTCTATATTTTGTTTGATGGAGCGTTTTGATCACCGTGTCTTCATTCATTGTTTACTTTCTTGATGGAAGAAGACAGAAAGAAAACTATGAACACCTGGAGAAGACCGGGGGGTAACAAAGTAACGGCCGAAACGAGCAAAATAGCCCAACTACATCAGACACAAGGATTTTCCAATGAGAGTTTTAATCTCTTTGATTAGAAAAAAAAGACAACTTACCCAAGTTTCATCTAAAAATCAGAGCTTGTATAAATGAATCATCGTAGTCTGCGCGTGTACCACAACTAATAATCGGTAAAAATTATGTGAAATTATCTTTAAAAAATTCTGATTTTTTATCTAAAATTACCTTTAAAAATACCAACACAAAATTTGGGCATTGTTGGTCCAAAATGACCATTGAGACCAAAAAAGCGGTTCATTGAAAAAGCAGAGAAGTCGTTTTTAAATGATGTTTAGTGGTGTGTTCATAGAAATTTTCAATTTTTTTGTAGCCCCCTCCCCCACCCAATATGACCAGGCACATCTGAACACACAAGTACACAGAAAAACACGCACACACACACACATACACATATACACATATAAACACATAGGTAGATTGACACATACAATCCAAGAGAGAATAATCTGTAGGGTGATTCAATTGTAAAATCTAAGCAGCAAACCTGTAATGGAAATAGGTTAGATGTCTACTTCCCCCGACTGTTTACAGTGTGTAAGAATATGCTACAATATGTGCATATTTATCAGCATACACAGCCAAAAGGTATGCATAGATTCCAGAAGGCATTTCACAAGAGTTGCGTTGGCTTTCGTGGGCGTTCGAGTACCTACATAGAAGCCATCTGGCAGTCAGCGGAATAAAATAAACACAAGTTGCTCATACGGACTTGAGAGGCAGGTTGGCCGCCAGAGATAAGATATCAGAAGTAAGAACAAGTGATGCAGTTTCTAATCTGACTTTGGCTGCGAGAGTCATTTAGTACAAATGCTCTCAGTTCAGGCATGAAACCATGAAATCTTGAAGAGGAAAAATCGGTTACAGTGTCAACTGAAAGTAAATTAGGAATTCAAGTAAATTGCCATATATCTCCAATAGCCTCACCCTCAGAGATCAGATTCACCATGAAATTGATGATCGAAGACATATCTACAAGTTCCACACAATTACTTTCTTCCTGAAAATGCATAGAAAAACATTTCGATAGTTGAATATGATGAATAAAATCACATGTTTTTTAACCTAAGAGAGACAAGCCTCTAACCTAATGATAGTCATTTAAATTCTCTTTTAGTAACTCCTTCATTCAAAGCTTGTAAGGTATTATTGTTTTTAACTTGTAAAGTTGAAACACTAATAAGCTATTCTAACAATTTAATCCCGTGGAGGCCATTTTAAATCTCTTGTTACGAATTGGTCTTCATTTTAAACATGTCATATTCTAGTGTTCTTGACTATTACAGTTTTAACATGAATAAGCTATTTCGAGTGTTTTACTGTTTTTAACTTTTGTTGCATAAATACCCGTCTTTTTTATTAACCCTTCGATGTGAAAAGTAGCTGAAAACCCTTGCTTAAGGTGACCAAAAGTAAAGGTTCGGAAATATCGTCTTGGGATGTTTGTTGTATCACAAAGATTGAAGATACTGAATACCGATAATGATGATAAATCTGAAAAGTATCTTAACTTTGCCAGAGAACTAAACAATAGAAAATGAAGATGGCGCTTATATCCATCATTATTGATGTGTTTGGACCAAGAAATTCTAAAAAACATTCGAAAGAGTTTGAAAGAACTGGAAATTTGTGAAAGAATTGAAATCATCCAGATGACAACGTTATCAAAATAAGCAATAATACTGGAGAAACTGCTGGATTATTATATGATAAATCTATGAATGAAAAAAGAATTCAGTTCCCTAGAAGACTACAAAAAGCATAAAGAGCAGACATTTGCTCAAAAAGACAGAAAATCAGGTTGGGGTGAATTATGAAGTTGCCTGAAAGACAGTAGACAATAATTGAACAAAACAGTAAACATTTTGTTCAATAATTGTTATGCCGATAATGAAATGCGTCTTTTATTTTCACTC